>LPNX010092797.1:40325-89163 GCA_001517045.1 Pseudotsuga menziesii
TGCCTTCTTATTCCAAAGTACCCTCTTCATTACCTTCCTCTACGTTATACTTTACCGACCTTCCCCTTGGATCGTGTCTCACAACAAATGACCAGTTCACTTTACATGGAACCTCTGAGTAAAATATTGATCACATTGGCTTGAGAGAACATAAGGCTCCATTCCTAGCTCAAACAACCTTGTATTTACCATGGTAAATCCATTATCATGTTCAATAATAGTTCTATCGGGATCACGTTTATTCAATCATAACATGTATCAATTGACCACAAACAGAACTACCTTGAAGGATTTACCTACATGAAACGTTGGTCACCTCAAAGACTGCAGTATCCCACAATCTGATGTTTTCTTTCTTTCATTCAATTTTTTGATGTGATACATACAACCATTGCAGACCATAGCCTTATGGTGTTTTACCTACAACAAGAAATACACAAAAAGATTACATAATGATTCAATATTTATGATTAAGTGCATGTTTTTGCAGCCATACATGGAAAATATCAACATGTACATCAAAATATAATTTGCAAAAAAAAAGAATTAGAGTGATTAATTAATATGCTTGCCTTCTTATCTTTTAAACCATATGCTAAATCGATTTCCCTTTGTGTAATATTTGTATCTCCATTGCGATGTGCTGCTTTTACCAATGAAGCCACACCTTCCCATGATATTCCATGACCTGATTGTTCGTGATGTATAAATGAATTGCATCCCACTCTCGACCAACTGCTTGATGACAATAAACATTAAAATTCAAGACAGATGTAAATTTTTTGAACAAAGTATATGCTCTTAGTTGATGGAATAAATTGAATATGAAATTAGAATATGTACAATATATATACATAAAAGTGAACATTCAAATGTATTATATTAACTAACATCCACTAGCTAATAATTACCTTTCACCTTCCTCGATCTACCTTTCCCCTTCAAGTAATCCCCTTCAAAATTGTTATTGGAGCCCGGATCACAAATGTGACATAAATTGAGATTTGACACTAAATTAGGAAGATATTCACTAACATACAACATGTTTTGGTATACCATATATCCTTTCATCATAGAACCCTCAGCACATGCTCGTTTTCTCACCAAAACCTTCATAAATTTCAAGTGCCTCTCAACCATCCACATGGACCTTGAGTGCACAGGTCCACACAATTCAATATCCTCAACTTGGTGTAAGAGGTAGTGTTCTTGTGCATTGAAAAATGCTGAAGTTAGATGCTTTTGCATTTTAGACATAAGACAAGGAATTTCTCTCCTTCAATACTTTATATCTTCTTTATGTATTTCTTTAGATGACAACCATCTACAAGTGACGCAAACCAATAACAATATTTAACAAAAAAAAACATTAAATTACATAACATGAATTAATGCACAAAAAACAAATATAAATTATATGAAGAATTAAAGAAACACTAAGCACATGCAAACAATCGCTAGTTACCTCATGTATTTCCCAATATTATATAGTGACTTGTTTGAGATTGTTGTTGAAGTTGTTTGAGAGAGATACATGTAGAACATACTGTATCAATATACAAACCACGCCATTTTTTAAACAAAGAGTAGACAAACAAAATAAAAAATTTATGCAATAAAATTTAAAAAAAATTATATGGACATAACAATAATAATTGCCTTAATGAAGACATGCCAATCATGCATTTTGACCCCTACAAAATCACCTTCCTTTGTTATGATATTCTTCAAGTCTGCACAAAATTTAGTGGGAAATTTAATTTTCCGCATTACTTCTTTTACAACATTACTTTGTTGCTCCGTAAACATCCATGGAATTGAGTTTATATTAATTTGGTCTCTGTTGCTATGAAATTGAATGATGTATTTCATTGCACGGTTGCCTTCTTGAATTTCTTTGCAAACTTTCACAATTTTATCTTTCTTGCTCCTTAGCTCCAATAGTCACCATAATGTTTCAATCACTTTCTTTCCAATATGCATTGTATCAAACATATGAGAAATGTGTAGGTTCTAATAGTAGGGAAACCTACTGAATTTTATAGGATAACTTTTCATTCCTCGTGGAATCTCATTAATGCCTTCATGATCATGATGGAAATCATGAATATCATTTTAAAAATCAATTACAAAAATAAATTATGGCCACTATGGTAAACAACACACACACAAAAAAAATACATAACAATTCATATATGATGATCCATACGTACCATCTTGATGATTGCTATGATATTGCATCTTCCAAAGGTGAGGTGCATTCTCTATGGTTTTAATGCAACCTCTTGCTTCCCATTGAAAATATTTTTTTCGGTTGTTCTATACCTATGAGTCTTAGAGACGAAGTGCCTATACTCATCAAACACCTCATTTATTAAGCTTTTTTACCAACGATATTTGATCTTAGGACCACAAACTAAACATGCAAATTTTCCCTTTGTCGGAAGACCTACAATATATAGATATGGAATATCTATGTCAATTATAATTATACATAAACTATATTAACTACTTCATATAATTAAATGCAATTAAAGTGGAACTTAAAAATACAAACCACAAAAATGGGTTAACCCTGGGGCATCGTGTATTGTCCATACAAAAATTGCATGGAATTGAAATTTCCTTTTTAGTTTTGGTCTAGATACATCATACATATTGATGCCATTCCATAACTTCAATATCTCATATATTAGAGATTTGATATATACATTCATATCTTTTATTTTGAACTTACCTGATTGATTTGAAGTACATATAAAATATATAATTATGAGAACCATTAAGATATATAAAACATGCACAAGAGTAAAATAAAAATATATATATATGAAATTATGAAACAAAATACAACAAATGAGATTCCACAGCTACATTAAAAATAAAATAGTTGTAGACACAATATACTTGGAATAATCATCAACAACATTATGTGCTCCCCCTTTATTGACAACCATGGAGGAATGTTATTGTTGGTAACAAAAACAGGCCATACTGTGTAAATGAATCTCGTCTTTGGAAATGGATTAACACCATCTGTTTCCAAAGAAATCCTAAGATTACATGGTTATTCTTTAAAGTGAGGCCACTTTTCCTCCAAATCTCTAAATGTAGAACCATCTTCCCACATTCGAATAACATCTTCTTGACTTATGTTCCTGGAATGGTAATCCATAAATTGTGCTATGTTATTGCACCTAAACAGTCGTTGCAAACATGGAATGATGGGAATATAATGAAGAACCTTGTGAGGCACCTTTTTTGTTACTTGATCTATTCTATATCTACTTATATGTCATTCTAGAAATTCTGTTGCAAATTCATGCTGATTATAATATATAACATGGTCATCAGGGCATGCATGAATTTCTTCATAATGCATTTCAATCTCTTACATGATGGAATATAAATCTTGATATGTGCAAGGTAAAATATTTGATGGTGGTAACAAAACTTCAGCTATAAAGCTACATCAAATAAAAATAAAAATAGAGTTAATATAATATATAAATAATATTAATGAAACACACTTCATTCGTATTAATTTGAATTATGAATTAACAATACAATTATTAGAGGAATAAAGATGAAATTTATCATGATTGTATATATGTGATGGATTATTTTACATACCTTAACATCCATGTGATTGATATGTTTGAAAGACCATTCATAACCTTCAAGTTCATTATCAACAATATAACAAAGAGAATATTTGTTTTGGAGTCTTCATAAAGGGGTTCATATGCCTTCTCAAGAAGAGGTATATCGTGAACATCATCAAAGTCATCAATATTTTCATTATCATCATCATAGTCATCATCCATTCTAACATTAAATGAATCATGGGTCAATGTATTTGTACCATCATCTTCAACTACGTTATTAGTATGATCATGTTCTTCAATATGATCATTCACTTGTTCTCCATTAAGCATAGGCACTACATGTTCCTCTAGTACTTGTTCTAAAAGCACTTCCTCTGGATGATGTTTTGTAGGATGTCTTTCCTTTATAAATACATGAATACATCAATAGATATGAGTTAATATAGGAAATATTAAAATAATACATACATTTACTAAAGCAAAAAATCTAAAAAACTTTATAATGATAAACTTACAAATTGACGATATTTATTCCCCCTCATCATGTCCATGTTCCCTACAATGTTTTGTGGTTGTTGAGATCAATATTCTTCTCCTCTTAAAGCCTCTGCATTGTCTACATGGAAAATAATATTTCCCATCACCCCTTATTTTCGCTGCATCTCATAGTCTAGCAAGCAATTGCCAATTTTGTTTGGTTGTATCAGGAATATTGCTATTTGACATTTTTTTCACAAACTTTGTGAATGAATACTATAAAAAATATTAAAAAATCAAGTTCCACACATCACTATTTTCGCAAACTGTATTTTTTCGAAGAATAAATTTTTTTTCGCAAACTCAGTCGAAGAAAAAAATAATTCTGCAAACCGATCGTCGAAGAATAAAACAATTCCTCAAACCGTTCATCGAGGAATAAATAATTTCTGCAAACCATCAATCGCTTCCATAGAAAAAATGTCGGAATGTTTTGTAATTTATATATTTTCATATTTCACTATTGTCGAATATCCGATGATATGAACCTACTTACCATTGAAAATATTCCTTTATACTATTGGAAAAAATAGCCTGACCTGATCGCAAATCTAACGACCATCCATTGACCTTTTGTCACAAATCCAACCATCTTTCGTCGCTTAACCGACACCAAGCCTCATCGAAAAACCTACGAGTATGAAGGTCAAAAAACTAACGATGCTTCAAGATGACAAAAACAAATCGGACAAAACAATGCTTTTCATCATTGCAATCCGACAAAAAAGTACTTTCTGTCAGATGTCGTCAGATTTTGGGCTCAAATCCTGTTGTGATGAATGATTTAAATATGTGTATATTGATGTTTTTATGTCTAACAAAATCAACATATTATTTGGATTTGCATCTTAAAGGAAAGTGGTGCAATAATGATGGAAGATGAACAAAAACTTTCTAATATCGCTCGAGAAGATGGAATGATTACCTAAAGGATAGAATCTAATGACCATAAACCATAGATGGGGGCATAGGAAATGCAACAAGATTTTAGAAATTTAAAAGATGAAAATAAGAGAATATTATATAACCAAGAGAAACATAACAAAGTGAAATTTACGAGTGTTGCAAAACTTGATTTAGTTGCAAAATCAAGTGCAACAACTCTTTTTCCCATGATGAGAGGAGAATAAGGAGAATATTTGAGAACAATACTTTCTGAGAAACACCAACACTCAAGAAGAGGAACTGTAAGAAATATGGGGCAAAATTCCCATGATAAATAAGTTGAAAGTCATCACAGAAAGGAGGAACCTAAAAAAAATTAGACTCCCTATATAAAAGGTACCTAAGAGGAAATATGTTGAGGACCTGTTATAGGATGAACTCAAAAATTTAAAACCTCCTACTTTCAATGGACAAAATCAAAGGAAAGTGGGGAGATTCATTAGAGGAAATTTCAACTCAAAATGGGCCTTTTAACTCTAATTCAAATTCCATGTCATCTTGTGTTATCCAATGAAATTGCTTTAAATTTGAAAGACCGTATAGGTCTGAAACACTTTTTTAATATAAATTTGGGGATATGTATCGTAATAAAAACTACATTTTTGTTTGTATTTTCGACATATCTCCCTGTTTTTTTACTCAAATTTAGACCGGGAGAGCTCATTGGATGCGGAATTTAATTATGCATCCAATGATCTCTCTCGGTCTAAATTTGAGTAAAAACACAGGGAGATATGTCAAAAATACAAACAAAAAAGTTGTTTTTTCTTTTCTTCCTCCAAAATTAATAAATATTATTTTATTATTTTAACTATTATTTTATTAATATTTTTTAGGAGGCCCATTTTGAGTTGAAATTTCCTCTAATGTGGCTACTAGAAATGAATAAATATTTGTAGCTACACAATTACTCTAATTATGAGGAGGCCATAATCACTATATAAAATCTTAAGGGGAAGGATTACCAATGGTGGGAGCAACTGAAATAGGTGAAAAATATTGATGAAAATGAGATTTCATGTGGAGAGTTTCAAAAGTATATTTAAACATGAATACCTATATTGACAGTACTATGATAGGAAAATGAAAGAGTTATTCAAACTCATATTGGCTGAAATGAGCATGGAGGAGTATGAGAGAAGGTTCTCGGAATTGTTAACATATGTTGGTTTCATTCAATATTATAAAGTTAAAATCTACCAATTTATTAGTGGATTAACAACATACTACCAAGAAAAAATTACTTATGACGAACCTTGTACTCCGAAGGAAACTAAAAGAAAGGATAAATGCATGCATGAGGAAAATAAAGCAAAATAGGATATGCACAAATATTGGAAAAGTAAATTGAATGATAAACAAGATTAAAGGAAAAATAGGTCCAAACCTCTCGATGCCAAAGGTAACCAGAACAAATATTTGAAAGGGTAAATTCTTCCTCAAGTTAAATGTTGGAATCATGGAGGTAATCGGTATATTAAAAAATGTACAAAGGGGAATTGAAGGGGATAACATATATAATGTTCAAGTAGTGACCAAAGGGGAATATATGGCTAGGAAGATACCCCAAATTCATGCAGCTCTAGATAATCGAAAAACATACCATCAACCATCCATGATCGAGATTGAAGGTAAGATTGTTCAAGTACCAATTTCAATTTTAATTGATTATATAACCACTTAGAATTCCATCAATGATAATGTGATTGAAATATGTCACTTCGCGAGCAATTATTCGGTCCAGAATGGTGTAGCTAGACACCATTATGAAACAAAGGTCACTTCAATGATCAAGGACTATTTTTTTGAGATGAATGGGTTCCATACAATGGCCAAATTAGATATAATTCCCCTTGTCTTGTACGACACCTTGATTGGGATGGATTGGATGGAATCCCATTTTTCCTTTCTATCCTTGTCATGACAAGTTTATTACAAGCCTAGATGAGAACAAGAATTCAATTCAAATAAAAGGAATTCCAAGGTCGATATCTGTTACACAAATCTGAACCATGCAAATCAGGAAAGCATATTAGGAAAGGTTACCAATTGTACTCAATCAATGCTGAAGAGGTACTAACTGACAGAGAACCATTTGACCAAGAGTATGAAATATTTTAAGAGTTTAAATATATATTTAAAGATTTACTAGGATTACCCCCTAGGCGGGATATCGATTTCACAATTGATTTGGTACTAGGATTTGTTTCAATATCCAAATATCCTTATAGAATGAGCACACCTCAGTTGAGGGAGTTAGAAATGTAGTTAGAATAATTGTTGAAGAAGGGATCATATATGCCCCAGTGTATCACTATGGGGAGTTCCTATCCTCTTCATGGAAAATAAGGATGGTACCTTAATATTATGTGTGGATTATATACAGTTGAACAAGGCTACAATTAATAATAGGTATCCATTACCAAGGATGGATGATATATTTGATTAGTTGCAAGGAGAAATATTCTTCTCTAAGGTTTACTTGAGATCAAACTATCATCAAGTGTGAATTGAGGACGATGATATTAATAAAACCACTTTCAAGACCAAGTATGGACATTATGAATACACAGTCTTTATTTTGAACTGACAAATGCGTTGGCCACATTTTTGTTCCTGCTGAATGGAATATTCAAAGAAGAGCATGAAGAGCATGAAGAACAATTGAGACAGACCTTAAAAATTTTGAGAGAGAATCAGTTGTATGCTAAGTTGAGTAATTGCACTTTATATCATAAGAATTTGTTATATCTGGGTCACATTATCTTAGAGGAAGGAGTGACTGTGGCTGCTACCAAAACTAAATCTATACAAGGATGGGAAACTTCTAGAAATGTATTTGAGGTAAGATATTTTATGGGGTTTGATAGCTATTACAAGATATTTATAAAAGCTTTCTCCATAATAACAAATCCTATGAAATCTTTACAAAATAAAGGTGTGAAGTTCAATTGGACCTAGAAATGTGAGTATAGTTTTATACATTTAAAAAAGTTACTCACCTGTGCACCAATTCTAAATATTTTAGATCCTGATAAAGAGTATGTTGTATGAACAAATTCATATTTTGAAGGACTCAGTGGAGTTTTGATGCAATAAGTACAAGTCAATTATTGTGAATCACTGAAATTGGAGCATGAAAATAAGTATGCAACACATAATCTGGAGCTCACTTCCATAGTGCATGCATTGAGGATGTGGAGGCATTACCTTATGGGTATAAGATTTGATTTGAGATCAAATTATCATAGTATAAAATATTTATTCATGATAGATGGATGTAATTACTAAGAGAATTCAACTTTGAAATTAAGCATATCAAGGGAAAGGAAAATGGAGATGTGATGAAGGTTACTAACCTTCAGTGGTTGGAAATCATATTTGAAAAGAAGACTACTCGAAGCATTGAGTTATGATAAAGAATTATTTTCAATTTAAGATGTCCCTACACATAGGAAATGCACCATTGAGATACATGTGTTATATATTGGAGGGAGATGGAATTCTCATGTATAGTGATAAAATTTACGTACCTGATAAGGAGAAATTGAAGAAGATCATTTTGTAGGAGATGCATAATGTTCCCTATGCAAGCCATCCTGGCTATTAAAAAACTCTTGCAGCCATAAAGAAGGAGTATCATTGGTCTAGCATGAAGAAAGATATAGCAAGGTTTATTGCTAAGTGTCTCAAGAGTCAAAGTGTCAAAATTGAGGTCAAACTTGATGTTGCTCTACTACATCCATTACTGATTCCAAAATGGAAATGGGATGTAGTAACCATTGACTTTATCACTAAATTAACAAGGAAAACAAAACAACATGATTTCATTATGGTGGCGGTTTATAAATTGACAAAGTTTGCTCATTTTATACATGTCTAGTAAACATTTAAACAAACCAAGATTACAGATATCTATATGAAGGAAGTTTCCATTTTACTCTAGATTCCCAAGGAAAATGTTTCAGATAGAGATTCCAAGTTCATTTCAAACTTTTGGAAGAGTTTGTTCAAAGAGTTTAGAACCAAACTCAATCTTAGCATAACCTATCATCCATGGAAAAATGGTAACATTGAATGAGTTAATCAAATCAATGAATATATCTTGAGGATGTATCTAATGGACATACATACCAAGTGGGAAGAATACCTATATATGGTATATTTTTCCACAATATATACTTAGCATCATTGAAGATTAGCCTATTTGAATCCCTATATGGAAGAAGGTGAAATGTTCTAGTGAACTAGGACAAACCTGTGGAAATGTTGATAGTTGGACCTGAAATGCTACAAGACATGGACGATTAATTACCCAAAATCAAACACAATTTGAATGTGGAAGTAGATAGACAAAAAAATTATGATGACAAGACAAGAATCTATAGAGAGTTCCAAGTGGGAGACCGAGTGTTCTTTAAAGTTATAGGAAAGGAAAGTTCATTGAGTCTGGGAAATTGTAAGAAGTTGTCAGGCAAGTTCTATGAACCATTTGAGGTCATAACTGGAATTGGACCATTACAATATGAGTAGTCCCTACCTGTTGTTGTTGTTGTAGTTCCTAATCTTTTTCATGTGCCATTATTGAAGAAGTATGTACATGATCCTAATCATTAACTTGATTGGTCTTTGATAGAGGTAGAACCAAAGGGGGGAATCCAGGTTTATCCATTCTACATACTGGAAAAAAGTATAAGAACACTCATGAACAGGTCCATAGGATAAGTAAAGGTCCAATGGACCTATTACAATCCTAAAGAAGCTACTTAAAAGATGGAAGAAGCTATGCAAGATGAATACCCTATTTATTTCAAGGAATTTTGAACATTTTGAAATGTAAATAAATCTTGGAACATGTATTTTGAGCCATGAAACACCATGTACGATGTTAATATAAGGGGGAGGGGGATGTAACACTCTAGTTTGTGAACCCATTATCTAATGATGCAATGTTGAAATTCTAGATGATGAATTTCCTAAAGGGGTGAAAAATTTGTGTCACGTCCCCAACCCTCATCCCAACAATGGAGAGGACATGACCAATCACTGTTGCTGCTATCAAATGGGCGATCTAGCCCATGAACATAAACCAAAATTCATTGTACATGCAAATACATAGCTAAATAAAAACTCATTCATTCGACATGTTCATAATTTATAAATCAAACAATTACAATTGGAGATGTAAATACACAAGTGGATACTTATCTTGTAATTGAGCTGGCTTGCAACTAGCTATGTCGCTACAACGTTCCACCAAACCATAGGCCAATGTGCTCATCAATACCTTAGCATCACAGCCAACCCTGAGCTAGGCATGATTCCAACAAGGAACTAGGGAACAACAAGCTTACACACAACAATACCATACATCCACAATCAATCCAACACACAGTTGGGTTTCACAGACTGTTCATCCAAGCCAATGAAAAATTGGGTTTCACAACTATTAAGGAAACAAACCAATAACATATGGGTTCCTTGGGATTACTCATCCAAGCCAAACTTTCCATCAAACACATAGTCAACCACATAATCAAAACACATCCATACACAACTGCCGGGTATGAACAAAACGTTCCTAGGAAGTCAAAACGAAAATGGGACAAGGGAAAAGACAACCTTAGAAACCAAAATCAATTTCACAAATGTTTAGGGACATTGAGGAGAAAAAATGAACATCATTCTCACCCAAATTGTGAATCCAAAAATAAGAAAATTCCTATGGGAATTTCGGGAGAAATCTGGCCATAGCAAACACCCAAAATATAAATCCCTACTGCACATGCACTCAACAACAAAAAAACGACTTCCCAACCATGGAAAAAAATGGAACAACGATATAAAACATGAAGGAGAACTCCCATATTTCTTACATGGGAAAAAAGGCCTCCTCAAACCCCAAAATCATGGTTCCCTTCTTCTCATTCTCCAGCAACACAGAAAACGAATTCTAGGCATGGAGAAAATGAAGAAAAGAGCAAGAAATCGTGAGGGAGAAATATCAACAAGCTTCTTGCTGCATGAGGGATCGCAAACGTGAATGAGAATGGGTGAGGAATGAAAGACATGGGTGAATAATGTCTTTGGCATGCATTTCCAAGCATTTACTTGCCCCACAAGTCAAAAAAATGTTTTTCCAAAACGGGTGGTCTTCCCAATTCGAATTTGACCTCCATAGCTTTCCCATCCCAAGGACTATGAATCCACAAGTGAGAATCAAAGAGGAATGCATATAGCCTAAGGAGGTTTATAACATGACCCTAGTTTAACCTTAAGCCTAAAAATGTTTTAACCACATTTTAATCATTGATATACTTTTGAACTTTATAATTAATCCTACATGCTAACACAGGATTAATGGCATAAGTTGGGGTGTGAGTCTTCTAGGGAATACCACTTGGGAAAATTTATCCATGCAGCTAAAATCATGCATCCATAAAGAGTTGGGATTTCTTGGAGGCATTTGAGTCTATTTCTTTTGTTTTTCTGAGTGGACCATTCTGTTGGGTGGGGTGTGGATTTTGAGATTGTATTTCAACCTTGTTTATGAAAATGAAATGAAATATATGAAATTTTATGGACATTGACTACCATGATTTACCAATACTGTGCCGCAAGTGAAATTGTGAATTGTGAGTGATCCTTCCTCTGTAGAATTATGGGGCATTGGTTAATAGTTGCAGATGGAGGTACCGTAGTAAATGGTAACCACTATTATGAGTTTGGAATGAAATTGATGAAGAATTGCACTCTTCATGTCCAATTGGTTTGTGCCAAGTTCATGAAACCTGGAGAAAGAAACCATGTTGTTTGGTATGGAATTGGAGAGTGTCAAATTATGAGAAATAACCTGGTGAGGTTTACCCTATTCACCTATCTATTCTTTTTTTATCAACCATGACTGTTCTCCTGGGGGATTCATGCTCTTAGCTTGGGGGTGGCGCGTTGTTGAGAGATTCAAGAGAAAGTAATCCCACAGTTAGTAGGAGCATGCCTCACACGTAGCCAATTACTGAAGTTGTCAATTATTCAAATAAGTATATATTTCTCTGCATTAGTTCTAATATTGTTATGTATGATTTTAATAAGTGGAATGAATCCTAGAGGATTTACATTGTTATCTTTGTTGAATATGAAGTTTTGTGACCTTAAATATTTATATTTGAATTCTGCTTAACTATTTATGCATAATGTCATGTATGATTAATGATGAAGGATGCATATGCAAACTATTTCCGTGGGTTGATGTTGTCAACAATAATGGTGATTCATGGTTAAAGAAAGAAAAATACTTGATGGAATTTTTGTTGTGGGTGAATGCATACTTCTGTTGGGAAGTCATATACCCCTATTACGTCAAATTGTTCACAAAACTATTTAAGTATTGTGAATAATCCATGACTGGAATGTTTCTTCACCAAGTGGAATGCTTCTGAATTAAAGTTTAATTGGTATTTCCTTCCTTTCAGAAGAATGCAAGAATTGATCATGTGATTGGAAACCTTATTAGTCTCAACCATTGGAATTAAACTTAAACTTGCATAACTTAAGTTCCAATGTAAAAACCATAAGTCGGATGGCTTATTTCCTTAAAAAAACCATTAACTAGTTAAGTTAAATATTATCAGGAATTTGATGTCAAAAGGTTTACATTGAGAGGATTCTTGGTGGGTCATATAAGAGTGTGCCAATCTTCTGAGCCTAAGGTGGAGGGACCCATATCAGAGGGTAAAATCTTGGTCATGAAGGTTAATACTAATCAGGAGATGGTCCAATGTTCTGATGGTCACAAGGAGTCAAGAGGATTATCATGGTGTCATTCCAATGTTAAGAGTCCAAACGTTTGAAGTTTAAATAAATGAAAAATTATAATATTGGAATGAATAGAAGGGAGTTATTGCTCATCATCATGATGTTGGAACTTTGGAAAAAAAATATCGTTGGAGTCACATTAAAACAGGCATGTCGGGATGAAAACCATAGAATCTCAAAGATTTGTCATGATGTCTAATGTTCCAATATAACATAGGAAAGAGGACATTGGAAAAGAAACATCGAAAAAATATCAGGGATGTAAATGAGAAAATGTAATAAACCTAATTAGTTATTACTATTAATTATTAGCCTGTCTTGCGGTGGGTGTGGGGCACCTAGGGCTATAGTGGCAGCGGGAATGGATCTGTGGACCCCGTGTCACGCGAGTACCATCCCAGCCCCAGTTTCCGATTCCCCTAGTAAAAAACAAATAAAAAAAAAAATTATTAGCCTATTAATTATTACTAGTATTAGGTTAAGGGTTATGGCCATCTCAAAGAGATGCCAACCTTTCACATTCATGCATATATTCAATGTGATATCTCCATTATGAATTATTATTAATTAATTTAAATATATATTTATTAAATATTAATCCATCATGTAAGGTGTTCCCTTACAAGTGGTATCAAAGTGTTGGTTCACTCAAGCTATCAATCTCTTGGCCTACATTTTCTCTGGTCTCCATTTCCATCCTCCTCATCTTCATCATTCTCCTTCCCCATCCATTGCACTCCACTCTTCATCTTCCTTAACTCTATCCCATCTCCCACGTTTCCACTTTATTGAAAAAAAAAAAAGTTTTATAAAACCAACCCTTGGTTTTATAAAACCATAAATTTTTTTATTACCCCCCACTTCCACTCCGTCTCTTCGCTCCATTTCCCATTTAGGGTATTAAACCTTAATATCATCCATAATTCAAAAATATATATATTATATTAAAAATAATAATATTATTATAATTAATAATAACTATTATTTTAGTATTAATATTTGTAATCCCTTCTAAAAATATTGAAATTTTATAATAAGATTATTACTATAATTAATATTTTAATAGTTAAAAATTCAAAAATAATTTTCGAGGCTAGAGAAAAATTCTTTTGGGATTACTATGTTTCCCTCTTTTAATAAGATCATTATTATCCCATTCCAAAAACCTAAAAGACATGAAAAAATTGAAGTCGAAGACATAAAAAGAATCCATACTAAAGAAATAAAAAGCACCGAGCTTGAAGCAAAAATATTGGATATTGATGTGGCATCACAAGTTCTTCATGAACACATAAGAAATTTAGTTGAAGAAATGAAAATGTTGATAATACAACTACGAGAAGAAGATTCTAAGAATCATGTGGATAAAGAACAACCAGAGGCACATGTGTCCTACTCCTCAAGTTAGTTGAAAAAAGAAGAAATAGTTATGTCATCTAAAATTTCAACCACGGAAGAGCAAGAAGAAACATTAAATGATATTGATTAAGGATAGCTCAAGATTTCTCCTACACCTATGTCAAAATAAAAATAACATTCATTGACACCCTACATTCCCCCTCATAGGAGTTCCAGGGCATTAGACGTAAGAAAAGATAAGAGACATTGTTTGACATAAAATACGCAAGCAAAAATGCCTAGCCATAAACATACACATATGCCATAAATGAACCATTGTTTGAAGTACACAACTCAAAATATGACGCGAAATAATAAATATGCACAAGTTCAAGAAATTTGTTGCAGCTTCATACAAGGATCGAAAATGAGTGGCATAAATCCTCTAGCCTACGCAACCATAAAATCAGTGAAAATTTCTCATGAAACACCATAACAAAGACAAATTGGAAACCCTACTCAGAATCCAAACCAAATCCAAGGACACAATAAAGAAGATTATTACATAGATAATGAAGCATAAAATGTAGTGGACGAGAATAAAGTCAAAAGTATGGAAGATCAGGATTAATCTATAGAAGATGTTGTGAATGGAAATAAAAAAATAAACATACAGTTCAACATATGAATGAACCTGAAGAAGTAATGATTGAGAATAAGGATAACGAAAACAAAGAGATAGATGCACCAGACATGAAGGAAGTTGATGTCTATAACAATTGTAAAGACGATGGAGTTATAAACATTATAATATTAATATAGATATGATACCAATAAAAAATATGAAAGAGAAAAAAATGTAGAAGAGTATCATGATGGAAATAAAAGTGTTCCTAATCACAAGATGAAAAAAATTCAAACCCAAAATATTCTTCAACTCATGAAGATATATATGCTTTGAAAGTTGTCACAACTCAATGTGATCATGAATCACTAAAACTAAAGTATTCCAATAAACAAATGAAGAATATCACAAATTCAACAATGTTTCAATAGCCATTGTTCTTTACCAAGGAAGAAAATGGTCATACAAAGAATGGTGACATACTAACGCACGCAAAAATATTAGAGATCAACATTAATAATACTTATGAGTTTCTCAAAGGAAATTTTGTGGTGACGGATTGTTTTTAGGAAGACATCAGATTGGAAACTCATAAGAACACCCCCTATAAATATTATGTTTTTATCTATAGGATCATATGCATAAAGAGACTTGAATGGAAATGTGATCGACTGTTTCAAGAACTACTAAATCGTGGTACTATTATTCAGCACAAATCACTGAAGAAGGATTTTCTGACATCAAGTTTGGAATCCTCTTTGATGTTGTGGTTGATTATGCAGAATCTAATTGGTTATTACTATTATTAATTATTACTAATATTAGGTTAAGGGTTATGGCCATCTCGAAGAGATGCCAACCTTTCACATTCATGCATATATATTCAATGTACTTTCTCCATTATAAATTATCACTCAATAATCAAATACATATTTATTAAATGTTATTCCATCATGTAAGTTGTTCCCTTATAGAAAAGCATTGTAGATGTCTGGCAGTGTAACACAATGTTCACAAGCACTTCATTAGGGCTAATTCATCCAATTTCCTAATGAGATAGAGATATTTTAAAATGCATTATTAATAAATTAAATGGTTAATGTCATTGATTTAGTTGGAATATTTACATTTGAAGAGAAAATAAATTTCTACCATATAAAAATTAGGAGCACGTGAATGTGCTAGAACCTTGTAGACCCTGTGATACGTGGAAACTGTTGAGTATCTTTTTAAGAGTCATAATGGGATATGTTACACCAGTGAGAGAATAAAAGGGAAAGTATTCCAATAAGTGAGATCACTTAAACTAGAAGGCGACCAATCCTTGACGCAGATCAATGCAATGAGGCCCTCTCCCAATGGGGTGTGAAATCGGGAAAGGACTTGGTGGCAGCTACAAATTAAATTGAGGTGATTGAAATACCTTTAGTGATTACAATGGTGGGTCAAGATGACGTAGGAAGAGAAGACAACAATTTGGTGATTGAAATACCTTTAGTGATTACAATGGTGGGTCAAGATGACGTAGGAAGAGAAGACAACAATTTGATAGCAATAGGTTAGAGGCGATGACCTTTCCTTGGTTTAACAAACTTGCATGAGAAGATCAAAGTGTGGATGGAAAAGGAATCTTTGGACATGATGAAGTTTTTTCTCATGGAGTTGAGCTTAACTATTGGAATATATACCCAAATAGTTTGGCACATGAGGGTGCACATTAAATAGAGGCATGAAAGGGTTGGTAAACTTGTAATGAAGTAGAAGTACATTGGATAGGTGCGACAAATGGACAAACTTCTTAGGAAGGATTAGTTGTAGTAGTAGATGGCAATGGAAATAGTGGAAGAGCGATTAAGGGAAAGAGATGTTCTTCGAGAAGACGCTAAGGGTGGAAACAACTTGGAGTGGGGGAATGTCACACCCTTAGATAGAGAAGGCCTAAAGAACCTCTCTCACCCATGGTGGAGGCCTTAGTTGGTGAGTAGTGACCATGGAACATGAAGGGCAATGGGTATAATTCTTTGGGTGTGGTGGCAAGGAACCTCGATGAGGAGAAAAATGGTTGTACACCATGTCATACACATGTGGATTCCATACACCCAGTCTCATGGAAAAAGGGGATCAATCTCATTTGTAAATAAGTCAGTAGGAGGGGAATTACGAGAAGTCCCATGTGACATCAACAGAGTTACCAATGGGTCATTGTAAACACCATTGGGAGAGACCCTAGTTTCTTAGGGTTCCCTTAATAACACACTTGTTATAATATGTTAGCCAACAAAAGGAACACTTAACAAAATGCTGACAAGAATCACATAGTGTCTTGAAGACAACATACTGAGACATGGAATGTGGCAAAAAATCACTGACTTGCTCGATGGGAGAGATACTGAAGAGTTGGCCTGACATGTAGAAAGTTTACCCAATGGGAAAATTTATTGAAATGTGAATCGAACCAATGAACAAAAGGTTGCATGTAAAGGGACATTGGTAAGGATGTGTCCCTTGTATACCACCTCTCTCTCTCTCTCTCTCTCTCTCTCTCTCTTGCTATATATATATATAATCCAAGTGTGGCTAGCCAAGAGAAGGGAAGTCATGCAATTGAAGTGAAGGAAGAAAAACTAGAGTGGGAACATGACACACAAAGAGAGACAAGTTTATTTATAGTCAACACAACTTGGAAGCTTGAACTGTGCAAGTTTTCTAGGTGTTTAGTAGAAACTTGACAAATTCCATGGGAGGTGAACCTATGGCTGTGACAAGGAGACAATGCTGACACGTTGGAGGATTGTTGTAGAGTAATATTAGGAGGTTGTTGTCGGGATACTTGGGAGGATCACTATTGAGTTAGAATACTATGAAAGTGGCTTACATGTTTGTGGCACCATTTGTTGAAACAATTCATTTGTGTGTGTGTGTGTGTGTTTTGGTTGGGCACACCTAATTGTGGCGGTGGATGCTAAAACTTGTGCCTATCTCTTATGTATTGTTATATTGGGGTTCTTCTTATATTGTGAAAATATAACTAATTAAAAATGTCTAAACACATAAGATAAGCAAAGTAAGGCATAGTTTAGCAGGATTCCTCTACGTTGGGCATGCCACTAGTAGCAAAATTTGGGTAGTGTCGCACGGTCTAGGAGAAGGACAAGGATTTGGACTGGGGTCAAAATTTTAGGCCTATAAAAGGAAATCTACATGGGGGTTAATTTAATATGCTCCATGATAAACAAGCCTCCAACATGCCACATGATCACAATTCCAAACATGAGATATCAAATTTTCACAAAAGCTACCTCAAACTTGATTCTTCCATTGCTTTGAAAACCAATGATAAATCTTCATTGGTAAAGTCAAAATTCCTCTTTGATATAATTTCTAGCCCCTTTTCTTTATGAGTTTCAACCTTCATGCATTAATGAAGAATTAAATATGTAGTTAAGTGACAGTTGAGCTTAAAATCAAATGTCAAATGCGTTAAGGAAGAATTAACCAAGTCTTCATAGCATATGTAAGTAGCCATCCCAAAAGTTGTTATTTGTTTGCATAAAGGGATATGAGTTGGTGTTCAAAAGTAAGTTATGCATCTTAAATATGCAACTTTCAAAGTGCTCGGGATTGAGTAGCAAGTGTCAAAGTGCCAGTGCCAAATAAGCACCTGAATTTCAAGCGTTATCAAAGTCTTATCAAAGAATAGGGATCTCTCCTAAATCAAACAATGAATAAGAATGTATTTCCCATGTGTCATATATCAAGCATAATTCTTATCATTTCCAGATATTCACGAAGAAATGCAGAATTAACTCTGGATATAAAGGAAAAAATCAATGTTCAATCAGAGCAATACTAGCAAGTTCCAAAAATTGTTCAATCATATTCATATTTTTAGATATAAATTAACAGGTGACAAAGAACCCTACTATTTTTTAAAATCACATCTATATCCAAAATGGTAAAAGAACATCTTCACGGGCCTTTGAAATTTCAAGGCATAAGATCAGTTACAGAACATAACAGTTGGTTTCCGAGATGTCAAGCCACTTCATCATTTCAAAATCCTTTGCAGCTAATTCGAGAATTCTAGTTTGTTGACAGAATTTCATTCCAAAATGTTTTGTAATAGCTCAGGTCATGTAATTTCTATATATTCCATGAGTTTGTAATGAGAAAAGGGGAAATTTTTCCAGTCGAGAGGTGTTGTGTGTTGGATTGTAAAGCGGAGTGTGATTAGTCTGGAACCTATTTAAACTCTGTAAGTTTATTTTGGAAGTGCTATGAAGGATGAGAAATATTATATGATCCACTCTTACTTTTAATCAATACAAATACTGTTTAATGTCTTTGATATTTATGTGGTGATTTTTACGAAAGATGGTGTTTCTATTTAGTTTCTCATTGCAGATATATGTTTTTGTGTTCCCTTTTTACACAGAATGTTTTTCTATTTTAAAGGAATTTATTATTTGGATATGTAATCAATTGTATATCATTATATAGTTGTTTCCCAAACTGGCTCATGTATGTCTACTGTATGTAGGCTTATACTTGTACATCATCCTTGTTTACCATCCCTTGTATATTCCTATCAACACCTAATTTATTCTTGAGTATTGGTCATTTATCCACCCTTTCAATTCCCCTTATGTTGTCACACAATCAATCAATTAACATTTTCCTTTGAGAATTAATATGTTCTAGCCATGAAATCTCCTCATTTAGAGTGCATCTTTTAGCACAAACATCTTTTGGCATCGTTTTCAGGGACATAAATGAAGATTATCTTCCTCGAGAAGAACCACAATGATTATATCCGAATCTTGATGGTATACAAGGGTCGAACATCAATTTCACTACAATTTTTTACTTGGTGACTACAACTTCATAACAGGTGAATATATTGGCAACCTCATTGGTTTGGAATGGACAAGATTCTTGCTCAGAGGTATGATTTTTTTTATTTCTCAAAGATAGTTGGTTTCCCTAATCCAGTGCCTAGTAGAGATGAACAGGAAAATACCCTTCCCATATTTCGAGGAGAAGATTGGGAAGTACCAGCTGAACACTTGCTAGATTTGCATTATTTTATTCATCAACTTCAGATCGTGCATGCGGATGTTCAGATTAATATTTTCAGATATTCATTGGAGGGAGCAGCGTGAGATTGGTGCAGATCTCTTTTAGCTGCCAGTATCAATTCTTTGAAAGGTTTTCATGCAACGTTTCATTCATTTTGCAAAGATAAATTTTTAGTTGATTTCATTTATCAAGAATGTTGTTATGAATTTGATTTGTTATACAAAAAATATTCCAATCATGAAGATCAAGATTATTGTGATAGAAAAACCCTATATGCATTTGTCATCGATCCAAATGTTTCTAGTAGTCATTAGTATGATGAAATTGTCGTCCCAAATGTTAATGAAGATCAAGCTTCCCATGAGCCATCTTCTTTCCAAGATGACAATCAAGCATAAAACTTTGAGTTTCAAGAATATGCAAAAACGTTTAAAGATCAACTTGTTTATGATAAATTTTCTGATCAGAGAAAAACACAAGAAGACATTTTTCATAATGATCAAGAGGTGTTGAATGAAATTCATTATGAAACATCCGGTATCATTTCAGATGTATCTTTTGTTTTAAACGTTTATGAAGATCAACATGTGTCTCTTTTGAATATTCTGTTGTCAAAGAGGAAGTGTATACATTAGTAGAAGAAAGTTATGGATCTGAGTTACAAGTATATAGTAAAGGATATCAGGATGAATTATAAGATAAATAGTTTATACCTACTTCTTATCAAATTTTGATCAAATCAGTAAGCTTATATTGAAAGGATATATGGCTGCCTCTATTTATTATGAAACCAGTCTTGATCAAGAAGAACATTGAAATTATGGTTACATGATTGAAATTGTAAATGAACGGTTTGTTTCTTTACATCGTTCGCAATTTCATGAACGAGTGGCTTTTTACATGGAGTCGGTATTCGCACAGTCTCAGAATGTGGAAGGTTTTGGTATGAGACTTTCTTGCATTTGTGAGTTCAAAATGCTTATAAGTTTTCTACAGTTTATGTCATATTTTTCTTTTGTTCTCATTTTCTTACCAAAAGATCATTTTTGTAGTAAGATGCTTTCATGGATTTATTGGAAGTATGAATATACCTTATTAGTTTGGTTCTGTTGGTTAGAGGTAGGGTAGCGTAGGAAATAAGCTTGCTTCCTGAGTATTTTCTTTCTTTCAGTTTGCAGCAGCTGCATCAATTAGTTTGCTTGAATAAGTGGTCGTTTTTGAATAAGTTGCAGAGGTTTTGGATGAAGACTCCAGGCCAATGGAGCACTGGTATATGACAAGACAGATTGCAAGTTTTCAATATGAAATGAATGGTAAGCAGAGTATTCTTACAGGTTGCAGAGATAGAATGGAAGGTACCTAGTCTACATGTTCTTGGAGTCTTGCTGGAGGACTCCATCCCCAGCCAGAGCCAGATGTTGGTACCATATCTATCCCACAAATTTTTTTGGATTCTGGTAGCATGCATGTAGAGAGGGATATCACTATCAAAAACTTCATGATGATTGTTCCAGTTTCAACATGACCTTTATTAAAGGATGGCGAACAAGTGAATTTGAGTCACTACCATTTTATGCTCTTGATGATCTATGGGAATCTTTTAAGGAATGGAGTGCTTATGGCGCAGGAGTACTTTTGGTGTTGAATGGGAGTGATTCTGTTATTCAATATTATGTTCCCTACCTTTCTGCTATACAGCTCTACACAGTTTCTAGTACACCTACAATTCATAAGAGGCATTATGGTATTGAGAGTGATGCAAGTGATGGAGACTTATATCAAGAAAGAAGTAGTGAAACATGTAGTGACAGTGAACCTGAAAGAGAACCTGGGTGCATCAGAATTTTGCAATGGAGAAACCATCAAACATTTGATACTGATCCAAGGTTTGATAGGTTGACACTAGAATATCATTCTAGGGGTTCTCAAGAAGGTTTTCAAGGAATGAAAGTGAAGTTGGTAGCTATCTTTGCCTTTTAATACTTTGAACAAGCACTCCCAGTTAGTCGAGAACCATTAGCTGACAAGGTTGTTGATCTGGCACGCAACTCTCCTGAACTAAAAACTCTTAGAAGCATTGATTTGTTTTCAGTAAGCTAGATGTCAATGGCATGGTTTCCAATATACAAGATACCCAATGGAAAGACGTTGTGGGATCTAGATGCATGCTTCTTTACATTTCATCCTCTTGCTACACCATTAAAATATAGTAGCAGCAATCAGTTTGGAAACGAAGGTCAAAACATCTTTGGCACATTTATGGCTAGCGGTGTGAAGTCTCCAAAGATTTCTTTACCCATATTTGGTCTTTCTTCTTATAAGTTTAGAGGAACAACATGGACTTTGAATGGAAGTAATGAACGATAGCAGGAACATTATTTGCTACAGTCAGCAGAGAAGTGGTTGAGGTTACTTTGTGTTGAACATCCATATTTTCAATTCTTCTTATCACGCAGTTCATACCATCGGAGATGAAAGGGATCCTCTATATCAGGGCTTGCTCATTTCAGCTAATTGGGATCTTATATGAATGGATTATTTAACTATAGCCATATTTACGCATGCAACCTTCCGAGACAGTGTTGAAAATGTTTCCAAATGAAAATGGATAAACAAAAATAAATGAAAATTGCCAAGTGACAGTTGAGCTTAAAATCAAATGTCAAATGCGTTAAGGAAGAATTCACTGATTCTTCGTAGCATTTGGCAGTGGCCATCCCATGATTTTTTCTTTGTTTGCATAAAGGGAGATGAGTTGGAATTCCAAAGGAAACTATACATCTTAAATATGCAGAATAGGGATATCTCCTAAATGAAACACTGAATCATAATGTCCTACATAGGTGTCATATATCAAGAAGAAGTATTATCATTTCCAGATCTTCAGGAAGAAATCTATAATTAACCCTGGGTATAATGGAAAAAATCAATGTTCAATCATAGCAATACTAGCAAGTTCCAAAAATTGTTCGATCATCTTTAGATTTTTAGATATAAATTTATAGGTGGCAGAGCACCGTGTTATTTTTTAAAATGACATCTATATCCAAGAAGATCAAAGAACACATTAGAGGAAATTTGGGGTCTAAAATGGGCCTTATAAGCAAACATGCAAATAATAAAATTTGTGAGTTGGAATTCAAGAACCAATAGAATTTCAATAAAATGAGTCAACCATAATGGTTGAATTGACATATTTGTCATAAAAGAAAACTACTTTTTTTGTTCGTATTTTCGACATATCTCCCTGTGTTTTTACTCAAATTCTGAGCGAGAGAGATTTTTGGATGTGGAATTTAATTCTACATCCAACGAGTACCCACACTGCATACTTTTGACAGATCCTGCTACCCCAAAAACAAGAAATACCTGAGAAACGTGATCATGACATCATCATCATGTTTTTCAGGTATTTCTTGTTTTTGGGGTAGCAGGGTCTGACAAAAGTATGCAGTGTGGGTACTCGTTAGATGCAAAATTAAATTCCGCATCCAACCAGCTCTCCTGCTCAGAATTTGAGTAAAAACACAGGGAGATATGTCGAAAATATGAACAAAAAAGTAGTTTTTTTCATTCTTCCTCCAAAATTAATAACTAATATTTTATTATTTTAACTATTATTTTACTATTTTCCTTAGGAGGCCCATTTTAGACCTCAAATTTCCTCTAATGATCTTCACCGGCCTTTGAAATTTTAGGACATAGGATCAGTTACAAAACAGAACATTTGGCTGCCAAGATGTCAAGCCACTTCATCATTTCAAAATCATGTGCATGTAATTCGAGGTTTCTATTTTGTTGACAGAATTTCATTCCAAAATGTTTTGTAATAGCTCAGGTCATGTAATTGCTATATATTCCATGAGTTTGTAATGAGAATGGGGGAGTTTTCCAGCCGAGAGGGGTTGTGTGTTGGATTGTAAAAGAGAGTGTGACTAGTCTGGAACCTATTTAAACTCTGTAAGCTTATTTTGGAAGTGTGATGAAGGATGAGAAATATTATATGAGTGATTGTTACTTTTAATCAATACAAATATTGTTCAATGTCTTTGATATTTCTGTGATGATTTTTACGAAAGATAGTTTTTCTGTCTAGTTTCTCATTGTAGATATATGTGTTTGTGTTTTCTTTTTACACATAATGTTTTTCTGTTGTAAAGGCATTTATTATTTGTATATGTAATCAGCTATCTGTGGTTATATAGTTGATTCCCAAACTAGCTCATGTATGTCTACTATTTGTAGGCTTATAATTGTACATCATCCTTGTTTACCATCCTTTGTATATACTTATCAGTACGTATTATATTCCTAAGTATTGGTCATTTATCCACTCTTTCAAATCTTCTTCTGTTGTCACACAATCAATCAATTAACATTTTCCTTTGAGCTTTAAGATGTGCTAGCCATGCCCTCTTGGCATTCATAGTGTGTCATTTAACACAAACACACAAACATCAAATATCATACAATGTGTTATACCTACATTTTGAGTTTACAACATTTGGGGAGAGTTTGCATGTAATGGTTCATAGTATTTATTAAATGAATGTCATACTTGATAAGACAACAACATTGACTACCAATAACATTTTAATTATAAAATATCAAGTACATTTTTTTATAAAGTGTAAACTAAGCTAATATTTTTTTGTATTTTGTTAATTTAACAAAAGTATAATTAAGTCCATCACATTTTGCATTCACAAACAAATTCATTTCTTTTAAATAATTAAAAATAAATATAACATTTTACACGGCATTACCAAAATTTAATAAATAAATTTAATTTATATGTACTCGCCAAAATATTAGGGAATGTTGAAAGATATAGATTATCTATGGCAATGACTAATAACTAATAAAATAGACTTGAGAAAATCAAATTTTACCCCATAGTTTTGACATCTTACGATATTATTAAATTTTAATAAACAAATTTTGATTATGCTTATAGGTGTTTATATCTTAGAATTTTGGGTGAACTACCATTTATTTTTTTCCTAGATTGGAGGAGGATGAGACAAGTGTACTCTCCAAATTGATTTTATGAAAGTATTTGAGGATTCAAAATAAGCAATTAAAAAAGAAAAAAGAATAGAAAAAAGAAAATTTTACTAATAAAACAGACTTGAGAAAAGCAAATTTTACCCCATAGTTTTGACATCTTATGACATTATTAAACTTTAATAAACAAATTTTGATTACGCTTATAGGTGTTTATATCTTAGAATTTTGTGTGGAGTACCATTTATGTTTTTCCTAGATTGGAGGAGGATGAGACAAGTGTACTCTCCAAATTCATTTTATGAAAGTAATTCAGTATTCAAAATAAGCAATTAAAAAAGAAAAAGGAATAGAAAAAATAGTTGGTAGTTGATGCATGTATAACTCATAGTTGATGAATGTATAAGTCTTACTTGGTTCATGGATAACGTGCTTCCTAGCAGACAACCTCTTTAACTAGAAAGATAAGAATAACATGTAGTTGACTTGTGGCCTATTGATGTTCACTGACCACAAGTTAAATTGTGTTATGCCAGTTTATATATACTTGAGAAAATACTAATTTTAAAAAAAATAAATTTTGATTTATTATATTTTATGCAATGCTCAAACTTTATTAAATAAATTTTGAGTTATATGTATTTGACATATCTTATAATATGTCTAAATTTTAATAATTAAATTTTGTTTTAATAAATACTTAACAAAAATAATTAAGAATGCTAAAAGCATGCAACATTATTGCATTGCATATAACAATATGGTATTGCATAGAGTATTTAGATTAAAACATATAGTATTACATACTATAGGAAGAGAATATTGAAACGAATAGTATTACATAAGTTGAAGCAGAATAATAGGAACTAATAAAGTTGAAACAAACTAATAGGGACTAATACAGTTGAAACAAAATAATAGACTTTCTGAAACATATAGAAGAATTGCATAAAGCAGGGATTAATAAAGTTGAAACATAGACTTGTGAGAGGATAAAGTAGACTTGTAAGAGGAATAATTGCAAAGCAGAAGGGTAATGATTAACTAGGTTTTTGGGTTTAACCACAGCTTTAAAATGTTTATAAGAAAAACTATATATATATAAATGGCAACGAATCTGAGCAGTGCCATTCGTGTACATATAGACTAATATTGACTGCTCCCACTTTTAAAAGAAAGAAACATAATAGTATGTTTGCTTCTTATGGAAATTATAAGAAAGAGATGGAAATTATAAGAAAGAAACAGAACAGTACGTTCAAAGAACGTAATTTTACAATAGTAATAGTATTAAGACAGAACATTGTATTTATGTCTGAAAATGGGGTACGTTGTTATATTAGTTTACAATTAAATTCATTTGAGCACTGGTTAATGAATCCTTCTCCCCCATTCTTTTCATTTATTTCAACAATAATCCATGACAAATTTACCAATACTTATAGGCAGGGGGACAACCCATAATTGTTTTTTACACATATGCCCACCATTCAAATGATCAATAACAAGAGAAAAAATTGCTTCCAAAATATAAAACATTAATCGATAAATAAGTTGTAGCAAAACGATTCAAAATGATAAAAGGACAAGAGTCGTGGGCCCGATGGATGGCTTGTAGAATTTTTTCCTTGGTTCTTTGACCTAGTTGGAAAGGATCTCCTTGATGCTGTGGAACTCTCCAGAAGGAAAGGTAGGGTTTACTTCCCTCTAAATTCCACCTTCATTACACTTATATCTAAGTGTGAGAAGCCCTAAACCTTCGCTGACTTCAGACCTATTTCTCTCTATAACCTGGTATACAAACTCATTGCAAAGATTGTTGCCAATCGTTTGAAGCCCTTCTTGGACAAATCTCTCTCCTATGAAAAGTTTGGATCTCTCAAAAGCATGAATATTCTGGAATCGGTTGGGATCACTCAAGAAGTTCTACATACTATAAAAACTGAAAACTTGGGTGCTCTTGTCCTCAATATTGACCTTATTAAAGCATTTGATAGAGTCAACTGGACCTTTGTGAGACTTTTACTTTTACAAATCAGTGTTCCCCTTGAAGGGATGAACTGGATCATGGGATTCCTAGTTTCTACAAATTTCTCAGTGCTCATAAATGGCACTCCCTCTGGTTTCTTTACTGCTTCAAGGGGTATCCGTCAGGGATTCCCCCTCTCCTCCCTCCTCTTCCTCCTGGTTATTGAAGGTCTCAGCCTCATTACCAAGGAGTCTCACTTAAAGGTGATAATACAAGGTGTAAGGATCTCTCCTCTACTAGCAGTAACTCATCTGCTCTTTGTCGATGATGCAATACTCTCTGGCATAGGGACCTTATGTGAATGGAATGGGTTTCATGACTCTCTACATATTTTTTGCTCTATTATAGGTATGTGTATTAACTCTTAAAAAAACTTCTTTCCTCTTCAATGAAACTGATGAGGAGATCAGAAATGGCATCTTAACTCTCCTCCCTTACAAAATGAACCACATTAATGAGGGATTCAAATATTTGGGTTATCGTTTAAAACCCTCCAGCTATGGCACCAAGGACTGGAGATGGCTTGTCAAGATGTTTGAAAATAAAATCAGTCACTGGTCTTATATAATTCTCACCCTGGGTGGCAGACTCACTCTTATTCGAGATGTTCTTACAGGCTTACCTGTTTATTGGTTTTCCCTTGCAAGGGTACCAAAGTCTAGTCTGCAACGTTTGAGACATTGCATGTTCACCTTTCTCTGGGGCAGTAAGGAATGATTCTCTAATATGCACTTCATCGATTGGCATGTCTTATTCGGACCAGTAGTCTATCGAGGTTGGGATATAAAAAATCTGGAGAGGTTCGGAACCTCAATCAAACTAAAGAGTTTTTCGTTGGTTTTAAATGACACAGGTATATGGAACCAGATTATTCAAGCCAAGTACCTCACAAAAATTTCTATTGAGGATTGGCTACATAAACACAACTACTCTATCCGCTACACTTCCTACTTCTTAAATGGGTTTTCCCATTCCCTCACTTGGATTAGAAGGAAACTTGGATGGAAAGTGGGTAATGGACACAATATCAGGATGGGTGTGGATCTTGTTGTAGGCAAAAACTCTTTTTATATTCTCTCGAAGGACCTCCATAAATATCTTGAAAATCTCGGCCTGCACACTCTCAGCAATGCAAGTTTTAGGCATGTTTTCACAAGAAGCCACTCTTACTTGTTTTCCTTTGAAGATTGTAACCTGGGAGGTAAATGGAAGTCTGAATGGGATGATTACACCTCTGGTTTGTCTCATGGCAATATCGGCCTTAATGACTCTCATGATACCTTACTCTGGATGCATAATAAAATAAATGGTGAGGTCACTGCTTCATTGTCTTATGACCTTATAGTTTCTTCCCATGTGCCTCTTTTGACTAACAGAGTACTAATACAGATTTGGAGCTCCAATATACCTCTAAACATCAAGTGTTTTATTTGGCTAGTTTTGGGTAATCACATCAGTACTTGGGATACTTTACTGAGGAAAGGATGGTGTGGCACTAATCGGTGTTTTTTTTGTCTGTTTACAGAGGAAACCATCAGTCATATCTTCCTCTCCTGCCCCTTTGTAAGGAAACTTCTTGCACATATCAAAAGCTCTTACAATATGGATATTTCCTGGAAAACTATTTCGATCCTTGGGAATCTTGAAGCGTGGTATAAGAATGCTTCAGCATGCTCACATCTGCCACCTTTTCTCATTTGGAATATATGGACCACTCATAATCTCACTCTTTTTGAAGACATAACTATTGGCACTGAACATACTTGTGTCAAGATCCTGGACCAGTTGATTGCGTTTGCTCTTAACACAAAAAGGAAAGGACCTAGGTTGGTTGGATCTCCATCAGTGCTCCATTTTCCACACGGGTTCTTTGATGGAGCCTTAAAGAACAACTTGGGTGGTGCTGGTATAGTGCTCGAAATCAACAATTTTCACTCTTTTAGTTTGAAATTGGGGTGTGGCTATAGCACAAACTCTAGAGTAGAGTTACTTGCCTTATGGTCTTTACTGTTTTTTGCTGAAAAAATAGGCATACCCACCCTTTATATTTCTGGGGACTCATCTGCTCTCATAAACTGGGAAAATGGAAAAGCTTCCCTCTCTATCCTTGATTTGGGATGTTGGTGTGATAAAGTCTCATCTCTAAAAACCTATTTTCTCTCTTTAGAGATTCGACATATCTACCGTGAACACAATCAGAAAATAGATCAATTATCCAAGGAAGCGCTCATATTAGCCCCGGGCCTTTTGTCCTTCACTGAGTTCTACGAAGGACACATTATTAGGGGAGGTGAGACACATATTTTCTAATTGTCTCACATGAATTGTATCTCTGTGATGGGCTATACTTTTCTTCATGCTTTTGGCATTTGATATCTATTTGCCTTCAGTCACCATGATGAAGAGCAACTTATTATGATTAGTCGACTCCCCGAGCGCTTTCGTGGATAATCAATCTGGTTGATATTAGGCGTCCTCGGTAGAAATCTGTCTCTCTATATTGAGAAAGGGGTTTTCTTAGTTATCCATGTTTTGTTGAGCAGCCTGCTCCCACTATGCTTCCAGAATTTATTGAGGGCTTATGTTGACGCTCCTTGTGATGTAACCATTATCCTTTGATTCATATAAATATCAAAGCTAAGTATTTTTTCTTTTGAAAAAAAAAACTATAAATTAAATTAATAATAAAAAAGCCCCAAATTCATTGTACAACGGAGTGTGCACAACAAAGTTTATACTAGCAGTAATCGAGAGTTAACAAAATGGTGAATTGCGTGTTGTAGCACGTAATGTATGTACATAAATCACACTAAAACTAGCCATACATAAAGCCACCGAAGTGAAGCAATTACATAGCAATAAAACTCACAATAAAACATGGCTTTGGTACATTGAAAACCTTTTCTCTTTCATGTCATTTTTCTTTATTTCATTTATGTTGTTAATGCCATTTTTCTTTATTTCCATTCAAGTTTTTTTCTCCTCTTTCTTTTAATTCTCATATTTTTCATATCACATTTAATAAATGTTTTTAAAAACTAACTACTAACTATCATAGGAGTCTTTTCATCTTAGACCACCTGTCATAATAATTTTTACATCTTAGTTTTTAGACAAACTTCTAAAAAAAATTACTAAAGAATTGAAAAAGAAAACAAGATCTATCCTAGACCAATTGTATAGAATATATTTTCAAATTGCTACACTATCCTAATAACCCTAATCTATTTAGGATCCCTTTTCAAGCATAAATACAATGTTTTGTATCCCATTCAATATAAGTCGATACGTAATTTTAAGATGTTGCATTGTTTTCTCGAATCATTGAAAAATAAAAAAGTAGTTGGAGTGGTTGATCTTGTAGAACTAATAAATATGGTTAAAAACTAAAATGTTATGTTAAAATGGGGATATTTTTTATGATAAATAAAAATAAGGCTGTTTTTAATGTAGTTTAATGTTTTTTATTTAATTTATTTTATTATAACCATAGTAGTTGAGGTCATAAAAGGGTCTTAGTAATCTTATATGTGAAGTTTCAATTATTTTCTTAGAATTTATTTTTATGAGTTTGATAAATGTTGGTAGGGGTTTTGGGATAAGTTAGTTGCGTAGCATCGCGGATGGTGCGCAAGCTCAAAGATATTGTGCAAGTCGAAGTTGCATTATTTTATGTATTTTGGTCATTTTAGACCACTTTTTGTGGATATTGGTCATTATTTTGTAGAATCAATTAAAATTTAGTTAGAAAGTTGTCTAAGTGGACCTTGATTGTAAAGGCACAAGCCTATAAGTAGATGTTGAATTGCAAGTGTTAAGATATACTTTGATACTTTTGCACCTTTGGGAAAGGACACCTTTGATCATGCTTAGGAGATTGAACTTGAGTCTGTCAGAGCTTTTGGTTAAGATTTGTGCATGGTGTGAAATCTGTTGATCTGTGTATTGAAGAACTATTTGGAGAATATGTGGTTTTGTGCGGAAGTTAATATGACATGACGGAAGTTGAGCACAACTATTGTGTCTTTTTCTGTTTTCCCATTTTAATATCTTCTACGACTCAATTATGAATGCAATGTATATCTGTGACATGGATCTATAAATGATGTTATTATGTTGGATTTGTTTGCACATTGAGGTGATTATTGTAGTTCTGATAAGAGAATGCGATTTGTTGAATGATGATATGGTTTTGTTAAAGCATAAGTTGAATGATTAGATATGTTAAATGTTGCACTAAGTTGATAAGTAGATACACATGGTCCTCTCTCATTCTGCGAAAACTTGATTCTGTCAACTCTCCCTAGAACATCTCGGGTGAGACTTCATTTGCTCTACGGGTGTTATCAGACAGGGTATAACCTATTTGGGTTGGTGCTCAGGGAGATCGTGGTGGTTTGGGTGTCGACAGTGTGGGAACCCCTGTCGACTAGTTTTGTTAACCAAGTTTGTATCAAAAAATGGTTCCATTGCCGAGACCTGAGTGCGACTGAAGGGAGGACATGTTTTGGCATCCAACGAGACTGAAAATTCAAGACTAGTTCGACTAGAAGCTACGAGAGTTTGCTGAGAAGGAAAATCAGAACCCTCGACTAACGACGGATAAGTGGTTGGCGAAATACATACATGATGATCCACATGAGTACTTTTTATTTGAATTCTCGATCATCTTGTTTGAGTGGTTGGCGTGATTGACCTATCACAAGACAAATTTTCAAGGAGGTGAGCCAATGTCCTGGACCCTAGAATTGATCCAGGATTTGCAGGAGGTCGACAACAGAGCATCACGAGTTGTTGAAGTCTGGCTTGATAATATCCTGGAGGGCTATATTACCGAGTTTGTGGTTGATACAACCAAATATTATAGTGAAGAAGAAATGGAGTTCTTCAACAGGCCATAAGGTAGGTTCATTTTGTCTTTGCAATTGTCCATTAAGATGCTCATCTGTGAAAATGGCATCACCTTTAGTAGTAGAACTTTGGTGTGCGGGGGATGTGGATATCGCGATGATAAGGGGGAGATGAATGGAATGATACGGGGTAGATGGGTGCAAGGTACGATGAGACTGTGAGGGAAGTTGAGGAAGAGAGTGGTCTTATGAGAGGAGGAGCAAGGTTCCGACAAGAGAAGAGCTAGAGGACAGGGGAAGGCCCTATTGCGATTGGAATTCAAGACCGTGAAGGGAGACCAAATGGGCAAAAGAGACCCTATAGTGACGACGAGTATGATTAGGATACGCTTGAGTTAGAGGTAATATCAACCCCCTGGAGAAACGTACCCACACCTTTGCACACTACATCACAATTAGGAATAAACACAAGTTCAACATCGATGTGTCCAACGTGCCAGCAACACTCGAATAGTAGTAGATCAACATCTGTAGGAAGAAGATCTATAATGGAGGGAGACAATGCGAAGTTACCTATGTTCCACAGGAATGAGACTAAGGATCCAGAGCAGTATCGGTTCCTTTGTGAGGCAGTATGGAATGTTAGACAAACTGTGGATGATGAAGTCAAGAAGGGCCAATTGGAGACAACTCTTTGGGGTTGTGCACTAGATTGGTTCATGAAATTTGTACAAGTTCCTATGGGGACTCTGGTGAAGACATTGGTTGAGGTCATAAAAGGATTAATTGAGGAATTCATAAAATCAAAGTCTGAAGCGCAATACATTACAGAACTGAAAGAAAATTTAGCAATATCCAAATGAAACTATTTGGGATTTTGATCAAATATTCAAGACACTACTAGCAAGAATTAGTTTTGAGATGAGAGACATTCAACATAAGGAATGGTTCATTGCAGCATTACTAAATCATATAAGACTACCGCTCATACAACAGAAGATCGCAACACAAAGCGAGGCTGTGGAGATTGCTATGAAGTTGGAAGCTTCACCCATTGGAGAGAATGCGGTCGGTATGAACCAGATTCAGATGTAGATGGAAAATATGACACTCTAGTTTCAAGATATCAAGAAAGGGAAAGAGAATCGCGAAGAAGTTTAGTGCACTCGATGTCATGCATATGGACATACCAAGGAGAATTGTCCATATTTTTGAAACTACATGTCGTCAGGAGTGCCGAACCCATTGAGTTGTGGTAGTGTACCATTGTGCCGCATTTGTCAAGTTTATGGGAATCGACATGAAGAGTGCAGATATATGCAGAAGATGGTAACAAAGCTGACGAACATATACTGCACATTTTGTTGATATGTTGGGCATGAAGATAAATATTGTCACACGTATGACCTACTCTGGGAAAGAACATATGATTTGTACTATGTGAAAGGAGAGTATCATGGGGTAGTGCAGTAGTTGCAGCCATCGCTGGTACAGCCACCACCTCCAACTTAGTTTGTACCGCAACAATAACCGCAGATGCAGTTTGTACCGTAGAAACCATAACAACGGTTTGTGCCATGGCCGCAGTATAATCAGATGCATATAGCTCTATAGAAGCCATAGTATATTCAGTCAACAAAATATCTTTAACAGTAGTCGAATCCCTCGCAGCAACAACTTAATCAATTGCAGTATCAGCAACACGGAGGATTTTGTGGAGGATTCTGAGGAGGACGAGGCAGAGGCTTTGGTTGAGGAGGAGGATGAGGTCGCAGACCAGTGCAATGTTTTAATTACGGAGTACTAGGGAATTATCAGAGAGATTTCCTGCAATTGTAGTGTATGTGTACATATTGTATTGCGATTGATCACACTGTTGAGAACTTTCCACAACTGATCGTAAGGTGGCAGGAAGGAAATGTTCCATAGTTGCAGAACCAGAACTAGTTGCAAAATCAGAACCGGTTGCAGAACCAGAACCAGGACCAGAACCAAATTCCAATTCAGAGTGAAAATGCAAATAAGAATGTAAACCCACCTGTGAAACCACCACTGAACCAAAATCAAGGACCGACAGTTGCGATGATCTTAGTGGAGTATAGAATGCAGGGCATTGATGTTGTTGTCATCACTCGCGGAGGTGCGACAACTAGAGAAGATAGTCCATTTCCACAAGTATGATTGGATGGAAAGAAGAAAGTGCAATTTGATGTCAATGCGGAGAAAGATACATTCTTTGAAGCATGCAATGTGATCGGAAGAAATCTTGGTAAGATACCTGTTTATGAAATGCACACTGCTTTTGATTCAACTTTGGAGGCGAGACCATCGTGACAACATGGTACCTTGCATAGCGTATTTGAAAGTTGTTTTTTGCTAGAATCAGAGATCCTGATTCTCTTATGGATATTGAGAATCTATTGCATCGACTGCCTAAGGGGAGGAAGGACTCCACGGTGAATTCTTTGCATAAGAAAAATATGGGGAAATAAATGCGCATGAAAATTCAGATTGGGGACTATGAAGTAGATTCAGTCATTCTGGATCTAGGCTCAGATGTTAATATTCTGACAAAATAAACATGGCAGAAGATGGGGATCCCAATGCTAAGCTATTCTCTTGTGTAGCTACGACTAGCTAACCATGCCAGAGTAACGTCGATTGGGTGAGTTCCGCACCTTGTTGTGGAAGTTGAAGGAATGAAGACCTATGCTGATTTTGATGTTATTGAGGTTGTTAATGGTGGAGGCTCCTATCCCACATTGTTGGGTATTGTATGGGCCAATGACAGCATGGAAGTGATAAATTTTAAGAAGCGTGTAATGAACTTTGAGAATCAAGACATCAGCATCATCGGTTTGATGGATCCAAATGAAGGGAGAAGGTATATTGAGCCAGTGGAAGATGAAGTTGTCAGGGGATGGGATCATGCATATAATATTTCAGAAGATTACATCCATCTGACCACCGATGGGGAACTTGGTTGGCACAATGATAGCTTTGTGTCTTCTAATTATGATGATTCTTTAGAGAATTGGCATAACTGCTTATATGAAGTGTCACCAAGGAAGTGTAGCTTGATCACGCAGTCACTATGTCATATCGTGACTAAGGCTATTGAGTTACCAATATATGAAGGAATTCTTGAGATATCCGAGTTTCTAATGGAATTTGAAGATAAGGGGTCAAAACCATAGCAGTTGTTGGATTTAGAAGAAACACTGAAGGCTACTCCAGCACGTTTGTGGGAGACCCATAAGAAGTTGATCACTAGATGGTTGTAGTGTCAAATATTGATGACAGTTCGCTTTGTAGATGCATAAGTGTACCATGCTAGAAGGCACGATGGCATAATAGTAATGGTGATCATCTGATCGAGTGCCATAACTTATGGGCATCGTGACCAAAGGATGAGTGGGTCCATGCCTTTGTCCACACATTAGATGAAATTTTGTGATGTTGGTATGTATTGACTGAGTTGCGTAGAGAGATAACTAATTGGGATGTTTTGACGGTTTGTTTCAAGCACACCTTCAGTTTCACGGATGCCAACCCATATTTTCACAATGCGCTGCAACTAATCCACAAAGTTGTTCAGAAGGTATAAGTGTCAGTCGCATATCCATTAGATCCGCATGCACATTGTCAAATGTAGTCAATGATAGAATGCTACAATGTGTCAGGAGGACCAGATGATGATGATGATCTGCGGAATATCAAAATTCTAGAAATAGAAGGGATTCGGGATGTCGCAACACCTGATGTATCGACGGATTCAATGAATCATCCATTGAAGATCAAGAAGTTGAACATTGTCAGATAGAAGAGAACCCCAAGTTCTCCAATGATGGGTACTAGTGGGATGAAGATACCATGGCAAAGATAATAGACCTGTTGCATGAATTCCAATATTTGTTCCCTATGAAGTTTTATGAGATGAAGGGGATACTGGGAGATTTGGGAGAGATGAAGATTATGTTGAAGCCATATGCAAAACTGGTAAGGCAACAGTCATATCACTTGAATCCATGATACAAGGAGAGAGTCAAAGCTGACCTCTATGGAATGCTGAATTCTAGAATAATTGAGCCAGTTGAAGAATTAGAATGGATCAGTCCTATAGTGGTCCAAGATAAGAAGACAGGGGGAGGTTCGGATTTGCGTTGACCTGATAAAATTGAATGATGCGTGTATGCATGATCCATTTTCGACACCATTTACTGATGATTTAATAGAAGAAGTAGGTGGTCAAGAAATGTATTCTTTCACGGATGGTTTTTTTGGCAATCACCAGATCAGGATTGCAAAAGAGGAGCACCACAAGACAACATTTATTACTGAATGCATTAGAGGAAATTTCAACTCAAAATGGGCCTTTTAACTTTTATTCAAATTCCATGTCATCATGTGTTAGCCAATGAAATTGCTTTAAATTTGAAATACCGTATAGGTCTTAAACACTTTTTTAATATAAATTTGGGGATAGGTATCATAAAAAAAACTACTTTTTTTGTTTGTATTTTTGACATATCTCCCTGTGTTTTTACTCAAATTTTGATGGGGAGAGCTCGTTGGATGCGGAATTAAATTCCGCATCCAACGAGTAACCACATGGCATACTTTTTATGGACCTCACTACCCCAAAAACAAGAAATACCTGAAAAAATGGAATGATGATGTCATCATTCCATTTTTTCAGGTATTTCTTGTTTTTGGGGTAGTGGGGTCTGTCAAAAGTATGCCGAGTGGGTACTCGTTGGATGCAGAATTTATTTCCGCATCCAACGAGCTCTCCCAATCTAAATTTGAGTAAAAACATAGGGAGATATGTCAAAAATACAAACAAAAAAGTAGTTTTTTTCTTTTCTTCCTCCAAAATTAATAAATATTATTTTATTATTTTAACTATTATTTTATTAGTTCATTTTTGGAGGCCCATTTTGAGTTGAAATTTCCTCTAATGGGGTTGTTTTTAGTACACTGTGATTTCGTTTGGTTTGAAGAATCCACCTGCGATATTTTCCAGGGTGGTTTTCGTTGCATTCAAATATTTTATTCAGAATTTTCTGCAAGTATACATGGATGACTGGATAGTATATGGATTGATCAAAGACCATTTGGAGAAATTCTAACTGATGTTGGAGATATGTCAACAACATCAGATCACGCTGAACTCAAGGAAGTATATTTTCTACGACCTTTTGGAATGTTGCTGAGACATATTGTCTGCAAGCAAGGACTGTTGGTTGATCCTGCAAAGATTGCACTAATTTTGAGCTTGCCGCCACCTACGAATGTGAATATGCTTAGAGTGACATTGGGTCACATTGGTATTATCGCAATTTCATAAGAGGTTATGTTGCAATCACAGCTCCTATGGAAATATTATTGAACAAGGATGTTGTATTTGTATGGATTCAAGAGTGTCAAGACAGTTTTGATACTCTAAAGGCCAAGATGGCTTCTACACCAACACTAGTATTTCATGATTGGAACAAGGAGTTCCATGTTCATGTGGATGCATCGTCCATTGTGCTGGGAGTGGTGCTCGTACAACCAATCGAAATTTTTCATTTGCAGAGAAAATTTATACGATCACAGAGAGAGAGAAGGACTGGTGATGGTATATGCGCTGCAAAATTTTTCTCTGTTATTTGTTGGGTGGTCATTTTAAGATGTTCATGGACCATTATGCTTTGAAACACCTATTCAATAAGCCTATGTTGGGGGGGAAGATATGTCATTGGCTACTTCTCTTTCAGGAATTTGATTTTTAGATAATTGTGAAGTCGGGTCACTTGAATGTTGGCCTTAACAATTTATCCCGAATTGAGATAGGCGAAGAAGCAAAAAACATTGAAGACAAACTGCTAGATGTGCAGTTGTTCAGATTGACATGGTTTATGATTACTATGAAAAAATAATTCAATTCTTGGAAACGGGAACAACACCAAAAGAGATGACTATGAGTCAAAAGAAGTAGTTGGTTGTTAAGGAAGCATATTTCTAGCTAATTGCTAGACAAATCTGTAAAATAGGACTAGATGAAATTTTGTGACGATGTGTCCTACCACATGAACAAGGGAAAATTTTGGCAGAAGCATATGTAGGAGTTAATAGTGGATGTTAAGGAGGTCGAGCTACTGTGAGGAAGGCGCTTCGCACAAGGCTTTGGTGGCCCACTCTTCATACAGATGTGACAGAATATGAACGGACATGCGACATATGTCATAGAAATGGAAAATCATTAAGGAGAGATGAGATGTCGCTGGTACCTTAGGTGAAATTACAGCCATTTGATAAATGGGATGTGGACTTTGAGGTACCAATCAACCCACCTAAGAAGCAAATTGGTGCATGATACATAATTACAGTGACAGACTACTTGACAAGATGGGCGGAGGCCGCACCTATTGTAGATTAAATTGCTGCGATAGCAGTGCGGTTCTTGTTTGAAATTTTTTTAACTCGGTTTGAATGTCCATGGATATTGATGAGTGACCAGGGGATTCACTTCATCAATCGCACAATCAGGGCATTGACAGAGGAGCTTTAGATACAACATAAGAAGGGTACCTCGTATGATCCACAAGCAAACAGGACAGTGGAGGCATTCAAAAAGGTGTTGTAGCATGCGCTTACAAAGGTATGTAATGCCAACTACGATGAATGGGATTTGAATATTCCAGCAGTCTTGTGGGCATATCGCACCACTTGCAAAATATTGACAGGGCAGGCACCATTCATATTGGTGTATGGGAAAGAGGCAGTCATGCCTATGTAGTACATTGTTCCAAGTTTGTGCATCGCAACATCGATGGGAATGGATGATCAAGTAGAATTAGAAGAATTCCTAGAACAGTTGGTGTAGCTCGAGGAAGACCATTTTGTTGCAGAATTTTAACAGCTTATTGAGAAGGATCGAAAAAAATCTTGGCATGATCAATAGACAAACAACAAATAGTTTCAGTAAGGAGACTTGGTGTTGTCGTATGACAACAAGTTCATGACATATACAGGTAAGTTATAGTTGCATTGGTTAGGTCCATATCTCATTAATTCCATTACTTCAGGAGGTGTAGTTCAACTGCAGCAGTTAGATGGTTCGATGCTACCAAAGCTAGTGAACGCTAACAGGATGAAGCCTATAAGACGGCCCCAGAACTATGCAATGCTTGAGGCACTGCACCATGAAAAAAAAAGTAGGAAGGATGGATAGATAGAAGGATGGTGCACCAACTAAAAGTGGATGAATAGGTAGGGGAGTCAATGGCATAGTTAGAAAAGGCTATCGTGAAAGCTACAGGGTCGTTCCATAGTCAAATAAGGAATAAACGTAGATAGTTAAAGTAGCTAATCGATGGAACTTGTTGAAGTGACACATATTGATGGCAGATACAACCATTGGATTGATAGGATTGATGGTGGATTCGGGTATTTAATGCATGATTTGTCCACGATGATCGATATGATTCAATCATGATGGTCAAGGGATTGATTTGGCACTATAAAAGGAAGCTGGATGTGGTCGAAAGACACCATTTTGCAAGATTGAGCAGAGTTGCTAAGTGAAGTAAGGTTGAGCGATTGTTGAGCATTGCAGGGAACTGGTGCGACATGCAGAGTGAACCTATCACAATTGAGATTTCAAGTGAAAGGGAGTCACCGATCATCCCAGTAATGATTTAGGAGGAATTCACTAGTATGTCAATAAGATCATCATCGGTGTTGAAGAAGAAGAGGAAGGGTCAGAAGCCTAGATCCTTGTCACTGAAGAAGAGACAAACTCAAACATCTACATGGGCAGAGGAGGAGGTGGCGCAGATGGGTCCATCGAGCTCAGGAGTTGTGGAATTAAGAGTTAAAGTAGGGGTGTTCGCTAAGGATATACATGGGTATATACCTCCCATTCGGCCCGGTGCACAGACCAAGAAGCTCACAAAGAACCAAAAGTACCAAGTAAAGATGTCAGTGATACCACAGTGGATGGTATGCACTACAAACATTGTTCCTGCACTGATGTAAATGAAGTATGATGACCATGACTTGGTCACATTGGAGGATGTTACGAAGGAACCATATGTGATGATGGTAGCATTACGAGGTGTTAGTTTTTCAACATTCAAGCTAGCATTATGATCTTAGGATCTTTTAATTGAGAGAATAAAAAGCACAACAATAAAACATAAGCACAACACAAGAGACAAGACACACAAAGAATTTTCCTCAGGGAAACCATAAAGGAGAAAACCCCGCAACTTCCTCAGAGATAGAATCAACACAAAAGGTAAAACCGGAAAATAGTAAGATGATCTCCTGACAGCAGCAGTCTCTCTCTCTCACATTGAGAGAGCTTCTCCTCTCTCACTCATGTGCCCTAATGAGTGAGTGTGTTTGTTGCAAGTGAGATAAATAGATAGGCTCACTCTGTATTTATATTATTTCGTTCACTTGAAGTGCACTCCAACATGTCAGCCTCACTTAACAATTACTTACTAGCGTCGACATCTCTAGGAGTGTCTAATAACCCTAGTGCCCCACCACTTGTGGGGACTTTGCCTCCTCGAACCAATAGGAGGGTAACACAATGGTGGGGACTATTTCCCTGACTTATAATGACTCACCTAGGGTCGACTTCACTAGGATATTCTAATACCTCAAGGGCCCCACAACTGTAGGGACTTAACCCTTGGCCAATAGGAGGGTTACCCAAAATGACTTGACATGACTTTAGCATTATAAAAAATTCATGAAATAAACATCAGGGTATGACATGACATAAATACATTACAATACATCCTGGAATAAACATTGGGTTACAATACATAAGAAATACAGATGAATACATTCCGAAGTTACAATTACATCAACACTCCCTCTTAACTAGGAAGGTATTCTCTCGACACAATTTATTAGCACAAGTCTTCTTCTCTATAACATCTGAATCATCATCAGCTTATCATCATCTTCATGTTCAAGTCATATTCATATTTAGATCATCTTCATCTGGATCTAGATCATACTCGATCTGGAACATCGTCACTAGATCATACTCGATCTGGAACATTGTCACTGGATCATAATCGATTTGGAACATCGTCACTAGATAATATTTGATCTGGAACATCGTCACTAGATCATACTCGATCTAGAACATCGTCATTGGATCATACTCGATCTGGAAAATTATCACTGAATCTGGATCATCACTCAATTTGGATCATCATCACTCGATCTGGATCATCACTACTGGATCTAGATCATCACTCAATTTGGATCTCTAGGAGTCATCATAACTAGATCTGGATCATAGCTTGATCTGGATCTCATCTAGTCATCATCATGTGTACTATCTCGTCATAGGAAGTTCTATAGAGCCAACCTTCTGTCATGTTGGTTGTAGGACTAGCCATCAGGTAGGTCTTCACCCAGCACTTACATCTGACCTACTCATCAGAAAGGAATGCCCAGCACTTACATCTAACCTACTCGTCAGAAAGGCATGCCCAACACTCACATCTGATCATGTAGTAACCTACAATCACATCAGAAAGGCCCAGCACTCACATCTAACATGGAAGGAACTGAATCCTCTCACCATGACAGAATGGCCTGCACTTACATCTAAGATGGAAGGAACTGAATCCTCTCACCACGATAGAATGGACCGCACTTACATCTGACATGGAAGGAACTGAATCCTCTCACCATGATAGAATGGCCAACACTTAAATCTGACATGGAAGGAACTGAATCCTCTCACCATGACAGAATGGCCCGCACTTACATCTGACATGGAAGGAATTGAATCCTCTCACCCTGACAGAATGGCCCGCACTTACATCTGACATGGAAGGAACTAAATCCTCTCACCATGATAGAATGGCATGCACTCACATCTAACCTGGAAGGAACCAAATCCTCCACCCTTGTTAGAAAGGCCCCCAGTCCTAGACTGAGCTACCTGGTAACGGACCAGGTGCCTCCACTCTCCTGGAGAGTGGCAATTTCCCTTACATCTATCCTACTCAATAGAATGGCCAACACTCATATCTGACATGGAAGGAACTGAATCCTCTCACCATGACATAATGGCTCAGCCCTTACATCTGACCTGCTCATCAGAATGGCTTTGGGACTCATCACCTTCCCTTGGAGGAAACCTTGATTTGGAGAACACCAAGCTTCTCCTTGAAGTACTCAAACTTCACTCTAGCCAATGGCTTCATCAACACATCAGCTATCTGTTCCTCTGTCACAACAAACTGGAGCTTCATTGCTCCTCTATGCACCATATCCATGATATAGTGATACTTGATATTGATGTGCTTCGACTTGTCATGGAACACTGGATTCTCTGACAACTTCACGCAACTCTGGTTGTCACAATGTATATAAGTAGCATCCATTTGAAGATCAAATAAATTAGACAGTAGCTTCCACAGCCATACTGCCTCACAACTAGCTGAACAAGCTATGACATACTCTACTTCAACTGTACTCAGTTCCACACAGGATCGCTTCCTACTAAACCAAGAGAAAACACCTGATCCCATACTGAAGCAACACTATGGAGTGTTCTTCCTATTGATGGCACTTCCTGCCCAATCTGAATCAACATAACCCTCTAGGTTAATCTTCTTATTCGCATCGTACTTGAGCCCATACTCAACTATACCCCTACATGCTTTGCAACAACTAGGTGAACGTGTCTCAATGTTTTCATAGCAAAGAAAATATCTGGTCTCAGGTACATCAAGGACCCAATCATCTAACAATACATCATAGCATCAACCGTCTTAGATGAAGCATCACTCAATGGCTTCATGTTTGATGCCATAGGTGTGGTCATGCAGTCCATCATCCTAAACCTATTCAGGATCTCTACTGCATAATTCCCTTGTCCACATCTCCATGCCTAGAAAATAGTGCATCGACACATAACAGGAGCATCATTGGTCTTCTTCCTTCAAACTTGAAGCAAAGGTTGGAATCCACTTTACTCTTAGTAAATCCTAGAGTCATCAGTAATCTGTCCATCCTGTCATACCATGTCGAAACATAGGATCTTCTGCAGTCACTCCCTCTGAAGCATCATACTCCCTCTATATTTCATACTCTATCCACTGAAACATTCTATACTAGAGTGACAAGTAGTTTCCTATGCTACTAATATTCTATGCATCCATCTAGGATCACTGGATACCAAGATCCTCTATTTTGAACTTTTTCAAAATTTCATTTCACACTCATCTGTGAGCTTGTCATCCTTTATCAACCTTGTAGCAAAGGTTCAGATATTCATCAAGCTCTTCATGTATGTGTTTCAATTCTTACTGGCTGAAAATGTCTCTTCGTAGTCTATGCCTTCTTTTCATGAGAAGCCTCATGCTACGAATCTTGCTTTGTATCCCACAATGTTTCCATCTACTGCATGATAGAGCTATGAACTTCCCTTCACGTATTGATACTGCATCCTAGACATCATTCTTCTTGAACTAGTCTTCCATTTCTTCTTGGTTACTTCTTCATGGCTGAAAGGTTCTATATCAATGATGTCACCGTATCCGTCATATTATTTTCATCTTTGAACTATCGTCACTTGTTCTTCGGAACAAGTCTTCATTCTTCTTTGCTTGTAGGAGATTATGTATGCGATCTTCCCTACAAGTCAAATGCATTTGTATGGTTAGAAACATTTCATAAGGAATATTCATACTGGAAAATTCTTATGAATAAATGCAATTACTTTAGCCAATAAAACATTCATCCATATCTCACGAAACATTTCTAGATTCCTTCCATCTCTACCAGGACAACATTGAGATTGTGCACTAATCCAATATGTTAGCAAAGAGGTTTCATTCTAGATAAGTAGCAATGGAGAGTTGTATAGCACCATGAACTACTTACCCATCATATGCATATTAGTAGTATACTGTTGTTAATGCAAACATCCTATCATGCATAATACATCAACTGAATATAAACAAATGCATAACAAAAACAATATCATGAAGTGACAATTGAATACCTATCTTTATTTGTTTCGTGGGTAGACTCCTTCTTGAGCCTTCAGCTTCATCATCTTCTTCATTCATAATATCATCGTTTCTTATCCAAATGATAAGGTGGATAAGAGATACTTCATATTCCTCATTGCTTGAGGGATCTTCTTTGGATGGTGAGAGCTTGATCTTCAATTGCTCCCATCTTCTCTTCTCTTCTTATGAGTCAAGCTTCTTCTTCTTCCCAGAGTCTACTGAAAGTAATCACTTCCTTCTGGCGCAATTTATTGAATGAATGAATCCCATGATCCTGGGAGGCCATTCAAGGTGGCCATCACAACTTCTGCATTCTTCACTTCTTCTTTTACCGCTTCAAGTTGTTCTTGATTTGATAGACTCTTATGACTGCTTGGTCTCTGCATTCTGGATCTTCACATTCTTCAACTGGTTTCTTAAGGTCATCTTCTGATTTCTATTCTTCCCTTCAAATAGCTTGGTCAAGGAATCAAACATATTTGGTGTCTTTAAGGAAGACACTTGTAGTACAAGTTGATTCATGACTGAATCAACAATGATCTTCTTGGCCTTGACCAAGTTCTTTTTGTGTAAGGCTTCTAGCCTCATCTCCCTCTGGAACTGGAACCTCTATACTCATGTAGGTGTCCAATCCATTTTCTTCAAAGAGATCATATACTTCCAGGATTTTAAGTTTTCAACTTCACCAAGCTTATCATCAAGCTGATGTGATAGATCACTTTGAAATGAGAACCTCAAATGAAAATAGCAAAGGATTAGATCTTACCGATTTGAGGTGTTCGTCTTGGTTCTGGAGCTGGCTGATCTAGGGTTTGTCACAGAAACCATAATTTTCAAAACTTGGAATATTTCATATATGATTGGATATAAAGATATATCTCTTCAAATGGAGTTGTCCAATGTACTCCTTTTCTGAAAACAGTAGAGGGAAGATCCCAGAACAGGAAGCCGTAGTTTTCCAATTTCTTCTGCAGAAATGCCTATCATTGTTTCTATGATATCTCCAAGATTAATACTCCTCTATGTCTGAAATTTCATACTTAGATAACCTCGTATGTACCTCATCCAACACCATAGTTTTCATCAAAATTGGTTTCACCATTTGGGATTTATGGTCCTTTTACCAAGGTGACCTGTTATAGGACTGTTCAGAGAAGCGAGATTGTATGGACTTCCACATGTCACTGGTTCATCTTCTGAGACTCAAATTTCGACCACAGATAGTGAATTCTGTGCCCTTTCTATAACATCTTTAGGAAGTTCATTTGGACCTCTGTAGCCAAAGATATTGCAATTCTCCCTAGGTGTCCTGTTTAGGGATCAATTCTAGAAGAGGCTAGAACCCTAACTTGGAGGGATCATATCTCCCAGAATATAGTGAATATGAGGCTGAAGTTTGGAAAAAGAGTTCATCAGGATCGTATATTTTGCCCCTAAAATTTTAAGCTCCTGCGCCTTCTCCAATCTCGGGATATAGAGAACGTACCAAAACTTAGCAATTTTAGTATTTAGGGTTTTTCTAGCTCAGGGTCAAACTAGGGTTTGACTTTCCCATAGTTTCACCCAACCAAATTTCTTGATACAGGTCTCTAAAATTTGATTTTGATGAGGATAAAAATCCTATGCTAGGCTCACTCAAAAATTCCTCTTCTGTAGAAAGCCCTAATTTCCTGCACCAAAACTGAAAATGCTCAGAATCGAATTATGCTTCGATAGAAAGATGCGCCATTCAATGGAGAGTCAACCTAGCATACTTTTGCCAATGAATTGTGTAGAGAGACCCAAAAAGTAAGAAGCCCTAGCTTCTACAGTTGCACAATGTCTTCTTCTCAGGTTAGCTCTGATACCATGTTAGGTTTTCAACATTCAAGCTAGCATTATGATCTTAGGATCTTTTAACTGAGAGAATAACAAGCACAGTAATAAACATAAGCACAACACAAGAGACAAGAGACACAAAGAATTTTCCTCAGGGAAACCATAAAGGAGAAAAAACCGTAAATTCCTCAGAGATAGAATCAACACAAAAGGTAAAATAAAAAAACAGTAAGATAATCTCCCGACAGCAGCAGTCTCTCTCTCCCAAACTGAGAGAGCTTCTCCTCTCTCACTCATGTGCCCCAATGAGTGAGTGTGTTTGTTGCAAGTGAGATAAATAGAGAGGCTCACTCTCTATTTATATTCTTTTATTCACTTGAAGTGCACTCCAACATGTCATCCTCACTTAACAATTACTTACTAGAGATGACATCTCTAGGAGTGTCTAATAACCCTAGTGCCCCACCACTTGTGGGGACTTTGCCTCCTCAGACCAATAGGAGGGTAACACAATGGTGGGGACTATTTCCTTGACTTAAAATGACTCACCTAGGTTTGACTTCACTAGGATAGTCTAATAACCCAAGGGTCCCACAACTGTGGGGACTTTAACCCTTGACCAATAGGAGGGTTACCCACAATGACTTGACATGACTATCTCATTATAGAAACTTCTCGGAATAAACATCAGGGTATGACATGACTCAAATACATTACAATACATCCTGGAATAAACATCAGGTTACAATACATAAGAAATACAGATGAATACATTCCGAAGTTACAATTACATCAACACGAGGCATCCCGATATAACTCATTATGTGAAACTGTGCACGTAGGTTGAACATAGCAGGGCTATTGGGGTTGATTAAAATGCCTCATTTTGGGTGGTTAAATGAGATGAATGCCTGCGTAAAGCATATTTTGGCCTGTTTTCACGATGGGACGTTGTGTCTAGACACACCAGTCAAAATCATAGTAGAATTGATATTAGATATCATGGGGCTGCCGAAAGATGGGACAAACCCCTTGCACTATTTTAGAGGTAAGGATAATGACAAGAGGCTTGCAATGAGGTTGAAGAAGCGATATGGATTGCAACAAGATGGGTGGGATTACTGCATCAACAGTATCAATGACTAGGCGGTGCACATCGGAGCACAGATCACTAGTACAAAATGAAGAATTAGCTACTCGGTGACTAAAAATTCTAGTCACCACAGGTTTTTCAAGTGATTTACTACTAAATATAAGCAATTTTTATTGACCCAACTATAAACAAAAAAAATAAAAAACTAATTTAGTCACCAGTTAATGAATATGACTAGATAATAAGTGACAGAGTTAAAAATGAGTAACATAAATGACTAATTTAGTCACGACATAAAAATGACTAGTTAGAAGAATATGAATTAGTCATTTTTAATTGTGTCATGGAAAATTGCAAATTTGACAATATTGAAGTGTAAATTTTGTAAATTGTCTACCTTCTATTAGTAAAATTGGTGTCATGCACCTCGATCTTCAGATATCCAACAAAGCATTTGCACGAATTTTCTCTTGACCATCTTTATCCCTACTACACCATTGAACTAACAAACCCAGTTAAGCGTGTTCCAAAAGGAGTATTAGGTAATTCCTTATACGTGAATTACGAATTAGGCACTAGAACCAGTACCATATCGATACATAGCTAGAAGCATCATAGCCCTACATCCCCTCGAGAACTGGTCATTTGAATGCGCCTCCTCCATGTAGACTTACCAAATGCATGATCCAATGCATGGCAAAAAAAAAACACGTCAACTTTAGATTTGTGGGATAAACGTATCGTTCAACCCCTGCTTCCCTATTTTTGCACTCGATACCCTATTTTTGTAGATGATAGGCCGGTTCAGGATCTCGTAGTGATTAGTTAGAGCACTTCAAAGGTATGGTTCTTGCCGCTCTGATCATGTTCATCACTCCAACCAATAACCAGTTGTAACTATGGCTTTTTACACTAGCTTTCATTGCTACCATTAGAGTTACTGATTCCACTTTACATTCACAATTATCACCATATCCAACCTATGCTCTCATAACCATATGCATTTTGAGCTTTTAGCCTGGGAAAAGCATGAGCACCATCCTGCAATGCCACTATTTGCAAAGGTCACTATTTTTTGCACATAGACATTCCTCACATGCTCCAAATTAGGAAAAGTAAAGTAGACATTAGATGATTAGGTGATTAAACTTTGCAAGAAGGTTTACTTGTTGCAGATGTCATTATAGATAGAGCAGGGGTGGAACGATACCTTCAGTTCACAGATCTGAAGATGAAGTGTTTTTTTGGCCATGCATTGGATTCATTTGGTAAGTCTACATGCATGAGGTGGATTTGAATATTGACCAGTTCTTGATGGGATGTAGGGTCCTCATCTGTGGCTATCGCTGTCCCAAAGAGTATTTATCGGATTTTGGTACCAATTGGATTCAATGATTTGGACGAGAAGTGGCAACGACGTCGACCGACTTTCGGGCCAAATCGTCAACTCCGTAAACTACTCCATTTATAAAACTAAACAAATTATATGATAATTATTAAAAAAATATAATATATAACCAATTAATATAATTTATATAACAAAATAATAAAAATAAAACAAAATATAAAAAAAAAACAAAAAAAAATATAAATGTTGTTGATCCCAAAAGTTGATACACTCGATGTTTGTACTTCATGTAGTCGATGTTAGGTGGCAATGCTATTAATCAATCCAAGTATGTGTAAAGAGTCAATGCCGATACTCATTATGCTAATCCATGTAGTCGATCCCAGAGTTGATACAGGAGTCGATGCCTTCTTATGCAACGAAATATTCGTTAGAATATTTTTATTGAGGGTGATTCTTACAAACCTTGGTGCCAGTAGTTTTATCTCTAGGTTCGTATTTCAAATGGGGATAATAAAAATAAAACAAAAAATATAAAAAAAAAACAAAAAAAAATTATATAATTAAAATAAAACAAAAGCAAAACAAATCTATATAACTTATATAACCAAATAATAAAAATAAAACAAAACCAAAAAATATACATAATTTATAAAATAAAATAATAATAATAATAATAATAATAATAATAATAATTATATA
>LPNX010092797.1:90451-136605 GCA_001517045.1 Pseudotsuga menziesii
CCAACTACGACCCAACTAGTTTACCAAACAACTATGCACCCACCTCTACAACAATGACATTCATGGCCAATGGCTGATTTTCCTTAACCACCATGCTTCAATTCCGATTACTGCTCAACCTGCTAGTTCGTGTCAAATAGCCTATCTGTTGGCGCCAAACATTGGAGGGTTTGGTGGGTTATGGATATGGATATTGGTAATACCCATTAAGGAGATTGGGATCTATATAAAACACTGTTGAGAGTTTACAATTTCTCTATTTAATTGACTTAGATGCCATGGATAAAGCAACATTGGAGAGAACCTGGAGGATTTTGAAGAGGCAGGCAACGAATTCTGCACCTTTGGCATCAACATCACCTTCTTTGCTTACAAAATCCCTGGTAAGTTTATTGATTTACTGTAAATTGATAATTTTTTAGTGAATTTTGGATAAGAGCCCATGTGTTGTGCAGTCATGTTGCTGCTTATTACTTTTTGCACTAGCCTTCTTGTGGATTATGCCCACAGCTTGTCTATATTGAACGATACCCTACAGGTTCCCATTATACAGGATAACTATAACTCAAGGGCATTTTCTACATGCCAGTTCTGTTAGCATTTTCTATGTCGAATACCCTCTGCATGTGCTTGGTCTTCATGTTTCAGTGAAAATATTTCCCACTGTGGGATTCCAACTGATCCTATGCCTCCAACACTAGAGCCGTTTCTTCATTTTCCATATCTCCATGTCTCTGTTGGACTGTGTCTTCCTCCATAGACACTTCCTTTGTGGAGATGACTGAGTCTTTATGGGCAGAATTCTTTGAATTTGAACATTTGGCTAAGTCTAAAACTGCAACAATTTTCTTAATTTGTTCACCTTGTATTGCCACTTTGATTTCCAGCACTCAATTTTGAACCAGTTGAAATTGTAATTGTGAAAACAATTTATTGTTGAAATGGGATACTGTTACTTCAAGATCTTCAGTCTTGTGCACCATCCTTCTTATTACCATGCAATTTTTTTCTATTTTACATGAAATACTACTTATATGCCTATGACCATCCATTGTAGCAGAGGTAGTCTCACAACTTAATGAAGTTAGGAGGTTTCCACCCAGAGAAGTGAGGAAATGCAGTCTCAAAACATTGGATACCCAAGGGCTCAAATGTTCCTAAAAAAAATAGACAAATTGAAAATCAAGTTGGATTAGCTTCTCCCATGTCCCAAAATGGTTTAGGTCAATAGGCTTGACCACTGCAATAAATAAGAGCCCAAATTGTTGCCAGTCTGTTTTGAGCTTTGGTGTTCTCTTCCAGTCTAAAATGCAAAACCTCCTCACATATTTCCTCAATTATGCATATACATCCACTGCTTCCCCTTGATGTTGAGCTATTTGGAGTTCTATAGATCTCTACTCAACTACTAGGACACAGAGTAGTGTTGACGGAATGAAGAAACACCCCAGAAAAGCCTGATATATCCCACCTCTACTACAATAACCCATCTTATCTTCCATAAATTCAATCCGTTGCCCAAGCAAGAATACATCAGGGAGAAGTTAAACTCCATTTCATGTGGCATGGTGAACTTTGTAACTTGTCTTGCAATTCGAGGTGCATGCAATTCCTAATGTTTATATTGTTCATATTCCTGGGTGCAAATCAGTGATAAAATCCACATATTGTACTAGAAATACTTGATTCTATAGCATAACCTTATTTTCCATTGAATCCGTGTCCTTGTTTAATAATTAGACTCATCAAAGGATTTGATAGTATTTCCCCAAGTCAAAATACTTGCAATTATTTGAATTCTAGGTCTAGAGATCATTCTTGCAAGACATTACGGTGCAGAGGGAGTCAAGTCTCTAATTTTACAAATGATAATCGTCGAGTCTCCATTAGCAATAAGTTTTTGAATCTCCCTCGTTCTTAGAATTTTTATCACTTGATTTAAAGCTAATGCTTTTGTGTTATTATAGGTGGTCACAGTTAATCACCAAGCATAAGTCAATTCCCACTGTCCCTTAGGATTGTAAACAAATAGCCCCCTCCCTCCCCACTACAAGCTGAAACCTGAGGACATATATTTGATTTTTCATGTACTATTGGTAGTTTTTTGAAAGCAGTCGCACTCAACGTCTCATCTATCGTTTTTGTTTCCCTTTTGACAATGTTCAAGTTAATGAAATGAATGTAAGTACACAATTTAATTAGATTTTGGCTTTCATTAATAAATATTGGTTTTCCATTGTATTTTTGAACTCTTGGTAGATATACTACATTTATTTAGGGAGTGTAGTCATGAGAAATTAAAATATATGAAAATTGACAGATGTCTGTCTACAGCGAGTATTCCCCTTACATTTTTCTTCGCAAAACTGAATGCCTTACTTCAATATAACTTCCCTAATACTATTATCAAGTAATAATAGATAGAACCTTAATGTTTCAGTGAAAATCTTTCCCACTGTGGGCTTTGAGCCTATCCTATGCTTCGAACACTAGAGTTGTTTCTTCATTTTCCATATCTCCATGTCTCTGTTGGACTGTGTCTTCCTCCATAGCCACTTCCTTTGTGGAGCTCATTGAGTCTTGATGGGGAGAATTCTTTGAATTTTAGCATTTGGCTAAGTCTAAAAATGCAACAATTTTCTTAATTTGTTCACCTTGTATTGCCACTTTGACTTCCATCACTCAATTTTGAACCAGTTGAAATTGTAATTGTGAAAACAATCTATTGTTGAAATGGGAGACTGCTACTTCAAGATCTTCAGTATTGTGCACCATCCTTCTTATTACCATGCATTTTTTTGCTATTTTACATGAAATATGACTTAGATGCCTATGACCATGAATTGTAGCAGAGGTAGTCTCACAACTTTTTGAAGTTAGGGGGGTTTCCACCCAGAGCAGTGAGGAAATGCAATCTCAAAATATTGGATACCCAAGGGCTCAAATGTTCCTAAAAGAAAACTAGACAAATTGAAAATAAAGTTGGATTACTTTCTCCCATGTCCCAAAATGCCTTAGGTCAACAGGCTGGACCATTGCAATGAAGAAGAGCCCAAATTGTTGCCAGTTTGTTCTGAGCTTTGGTGTTCTCTTCCATTCTAAATTGCAAAACCTCTGCACATATTTACTCAACTATGCATATGCATCCACTGCTTCCCCTTGATGCTAAGCTATTTGGAGTTGTATAGATCTCTACTCAACTATTAGGATTGTTATAGCTGATTTTACCACACATGGTGAATCTCATTTTTATGGCCTTCCTTGTCCCTTTGCAGACTCCTTAGACCCCATGGACCATTTTTGTACTTTTAATGTTTCCAATATCATCCCTAAAAACATGCAAAAATTTCCATACACGACTTTTAAACCTTTTCTTGCGTATATACGCGGATTTGACCCCTAAAACCGCGTACATCAGGATGTGTGCAAAAGGCCAAATTCTTTTGGAGTTTTCCTTGATGTGGATCTGACTCACTTGTCTCCTGGCCTTCCATATGGCTTGAGATCGCTCAGATTTGACCTTTCATTAACCCATTGAAGAGCTATATAAGGAACGCTTTGGATACATTGAAGGCATGCAGAATTGAGAGCAAGAAAACTATAGTCCATTGTTGCTGGAGCTTATACTTGAGTCTGCATCCCTTTGTCCCTTAGAGGACTTTTGTGTTCTTCCCAAGCTTTCCTTTTCCTTGTGAGATTACTATCGAGAAATGGAGGATTGAAGTGGTGGAGGCCCAAGTGGGGGACTCAGTTTCTCCGATTCTCAGACGTGCCAACATAGGTTGTCTCTATTGTAATCTTTGTTTTATATTAATAGAAATATCTTTTCCTGTCCAATAATGTGTATTTGAATGAATATTTGATCCATGGATGATTTCAAATGCTTATATGTTATTGACTATATATGCTAGAGTATATCTAACATGATTATATATAGCATGATTTCCTTGTTTATTGAATGTTGAGGAAACAATTTATCAATTCAAGTTGGAGTTGGAAAGATCAACAAGGATCTGCATCAACCGTTTGGAATAAGGTATGAATCGAGATCCTTTAGTGTTAGATATTTGGTTTCTCTTACATATAGGAAAGGATTGATTTCTAGAGTCAAGCTGTCTATTGTGGTATCCCAAGCCATAGGAATTTCTCTCCTTAACAGAATTGGTGACTCTGCTGGGGACTTCCTAGTAATTGTCCTTTGGGGGTTTTTATCGGCACTCAATGTTCTTGAATTGCTCTGATTTCTTTGTTTCTGAGTCAGGTATGGGGGCATGTTTGCTTGGTAGTGTTTGATTGGTGTGAATTTTGTCTCAGCTTATCTGTTTGCCTTAATTTTTATACATTTTTCTTCCTGTACGTGATTTTTTAACTCACAGTCGTGTATACACGCGGTTTTGACTACTATATCCATGTACATACATGGATTTTCTGCATACAGTCATGTATGCCTTAAGTTATTCCTTTTAGAGGAAGATTTATTGTTGCTGGGTGAATTTTGATTATTGCTGAGTCTCCTGTGATACTGCTAGAGTCCGTATACACCTCTATTTCTGACCAGATACACTTTTTTTTAGGGTAAATTTTTTTAAGAGTGTTCTTTTCATTGCATTTTCGATTTTTTATTTTGGGATTAGTGCATCAGAGTTCTTTTACCGTAGTAGTTTGCGTGAGTGCTATTTGATTGTGCATGTAGAGTCTGGGGGTGGTAGAATCATTCTTTTGTTTGCTATCTCATTTTTATTCAAAAAATCCAAAAATATTTGCTTCTTTGCATCATTATGCATTGCACTTTGCACTTTTCATGGTACTTGTACTAGATTTTCTTAGAGAAGTATTAGTCAAGTTTTCATATGGGAATGATTGCATTTGTCATTTGAAGAAAAATTTTCATTTCACGTAGTAGCATGCCCTGTTTTTCATTCAACACAATGCATTTGCATTGATTGTTAGGTGTGCATTTTACTTCATGTTGCATCATAACACCATTGGTTGCACGGTCATCTACCTTTTTTGAGTAACAAAGCCAAATAAAATCAACGCTTAATTAAAATGGATTACACTATTTTCTTTGATAGGGTACACCAACAAGATTAGGTTTTAGGGTCTTGGAATAGTTAATTATGAGTAAATTCTCCAAGACCACTAAAAAATAACATGTATGTGTCTGTCCAGGTGAGAGTGTGAAATTCCTTGATATAATTAGTGTTTCTCAAGATCCTCCTCTTACAAGGGAGTTAAGCATGAGGCAGTGTGAGCGGTTATTGATTGGGATGACCCCTAGTAATAACTGAGTAGCATCAGAGATATTTATAGGTTTGTATTCATATCTGGGGGCTCTTTTGAGAGTTTCAGGCTTTGCTACCCTACCCATATGGTCAATCCTGCCTGCAATTGTCCACTTGAGCATTGATTATATTGAGGTGACCTTAGTTTCCTTACCTAGGTTATCGAGGGGGTACTTTGCAGGGGTTATTCTGCAAGTGTCCTGGCCAGGTTGGGGTTGGACAGCACAATACCTATATGCGTTGAAGCTGAGGGCCACAATAATTGGTTACGAACCTTCGCTTGTTGTGTATGGGAGTCTCAAGCCTCTCTTAGGTGAGACATACCTGCTTCATTCGAGAGATCACATATCCTACCCTTGTTTGCTTGTGATTGGCTTTAGATTATATTGGTGTATGCTCTATGCATGCTAGCTTGCTTAGGGTTTGCGTAATCAGAGAGTCTTTTTCATTTTTTGAGTCATTGTGGATTCGGGTGCGGCACCCCACCATTCTCGTCGTTTAGCAGGAATTCTACCTTCTACATCTCCTCCTCCTTTGGGAGAGAGAAATAGATAGTCTAGGAGGACTACTTCTCACATTGATTCACACACAATGGGAGATCATGAAGATGAAATTCCTGAGTTTTCTTCTCCACCTCAGGAGGTTTGGGAAGAATATCCTACTCCTGTGTATGATCCTTCACCTGATATACCTACACACTCTAGGTTCACTCCTTCACATGATATACCTACACACTCCGGGTATGATCCCTCATTCACAGGTCACCGGTATTGGATTTTGGGAGATGAGACTCATCATGAACCTGGAAGCACTAGTTATGTTAGTTATGGCATGTTTGGCATCCCTGCACATGATCCGACGTTCCAAGTCGAGTCGAAATTTGATCCTAGCAATATGCCTGGGGGCATTCCCATTCCTTTCCATGCGGAGAGACTTGGGAGCATGAGCCACATTGCACCCTCCATCTCGGCGGTGGAGGCTACATCTCACATTTGTCCTAGACTTGGTGTTAGTAGTCCTATTCAGATACCAGAACCAAGACGAGTGATGGTAGGGAATACCACTTACATAGTTTCACATGTCCCTTCGTCCTCTATTCCTAGTTCTTCGAATGCTATTCCTCCCCATCATTCACGTGGTCCTTCGGGCTAGAATGTTGCTACGAGTCATGTGCGTACTACTGCTACTCGCGTAGTTGTGTCTCAGAGTCAAGTACCTCCTGTTGTCTCAGGAGGGTGTATTCCTACTTCTGGAGGTCATATTCCTACTTCTGGAACATCTATTCCTACCTATGGAGTTTCTCATGGGACATCTCATGGGACTTCTTATGGACTGCAGTATGCATAGATTTATTCACCTTATGGGTATGGGTATCAAAAACCTGCTTACTCCACAAATTATAGCTTTGTAGCCCCAAATATTCAAGGTACACCAGATTATGGTGCTTCCATGCCACCCTACACAGGTCAAACGGGAGGAGGATACTATGGCCATGGCCATGGTGGTTACGATAATCAATCCTATTTCAACCAAAATTATCAGGGACCGTCTCATACACCTGTTCAACCTAGGCTCCCTTTCCTCGCAACGTTAAATTTTCCTGACTTGTCGAGACTAATGAACGATCCAGTATCTTATGACCCAGCTTGGCTGACTGTCCTTACGAAGCTTCCCTCGGACATACCCAAATTTGAGGGAAAATGAGGAGAAGATACTAGTGAACATGTTACTACATTTCACCTTTGGTTATCTTCTAACTCCTTACATGAAGATTCGATCCGTTCAAGGCTATTTCAATGCACCCTTACAGGGCCTGCAATGAAATGGTACATAGAGTTACCTAGGGGGGCATTCACTTTGTTCAATGACCTAGATATGAATTTTCTCAGCCACTTCCAGCTACCAGTGAGTTACGACGTTGGTATGAAACTCTTGTTGACATTTTGGCAAGACAAAGCCACGCATATCTTGGACCATATCCAAGAGTGGCGTAGACAAAAGAGATTGATTAAATCCTTCATACCGTCGGAGTTTCTCCTCGAATGGTTCCTTAAGTTGTTACTACCTTATATAGTGAAGGATGTTTCTAAATCCATAGTTCAGAACAAGGAACAAGACATTTTTAGGGCATAGGAATTGGATTTGATTTATGCTCAATCTGGTTTGTTATATGAGATCATTCCTAATGCTCCACATTCTAGGTCTGACCCTAAGATCAAACCTGGACCACATGACGATGGCATTGTTAGGTGTATGAGTACCAAACCTCCAGATTTGGTTTTGAAATAGGTCAGTCAACTATCAATCAACCAATCTGCCTCGGGACAAGCCACGACTTCGTCTCAAGCCACCCAAACGACGAGTGTGCTTTCCATGTAATCGTCGAACTAGAAGGGTAACCTGCAACTCAAAAGGAATAAGAAGAAGGGTAAAAACAATTGTAAGGGTGGGAATAGGAATGAAAATGCCAATTCTAATGACAAGAACACCCAAAATGATGGGGGGGACAAGTGGCCTAAATGTAAGGTTAAGTTTCCTTGCAAGTTGTGTAAGGAGGACCACCTAACTCACTTGTGCCCTCGGATAGAACAAGCCTCAAGGTTCATAGAGCAGGGCCCAGCTGTGCTAACTAACCCTTTACCTCATAATAAAAAATATGAACTTGAGGACCCATGATCATTCTGGTGGGGATCAAGATCCACCGGAAGCTTGTAGTGGTCGCGGTTGCATCAACATGGTGTGTGCTACTAAGGTTGTGACTCATGCGAAGGACTATGGTTCGTCACAACTAGACCTTGGAAATGAACCTGATCCACCCAGGAGTCCTTTGCATATTGAAAAACCTGTGGATAAACTTGAAGTTACAACTCACATTCCTAAGGGAGTCCTTAAGCGTTTAGGGCACAATCCTAATGCTCGAGATGCCTAGAACTATTCTATTGTCAAGGATTTGGGCCACAGTCCTTGTGCGATCTCTGCACTCGAAGTACTTCAGATTTTTCCTTCGCAAAGGAAGGCTTTGCTTTATGCTCTTGGTGTTAACAATGATAATTCTTCCTCTGTCATCAAATTTGAAACCACGGGACTAAATCCTCGCTTGCCTTACTATGTGTCTCTCTTGATTCATGTAGAATGTCTTAACAAGACCATCAAACGCACTGTGATTGACGAAGGCGTTGCTGCTTCCGTGATGTATTTGGCGTGTTGGAAGGGTTTGGGTTCCCCCGAGTTGTATGAATCTGCTACCATGTTGACTCCATTTGATGGTAGATCATTTTAGCTGCACGACATTCTTCCTTCTCTTAAGGTCCATTTGGGAGGGAAGACCATCGTGATCAAGGTCGACGTGGTTGATGCGCCCCTTGACTACAATCTGTTACTGGGTAGGAATTGGATGTACAGTATGCAAGCCATAGCTTCTTCTCTATTTTGAGTTGTATGCTGTCCATTTAATGGAAAGATAGTTACGATTGATCAAATTCCATTCAAGAATCCGTGTGTTAACGCATCTTTGGGAGCTTCTGTCTCGATTGTTGTGCACTCTCAGCCGACAACTAGGAGTGTGGGTGTTGGCATGTACCCATCCCTTATGGGATCATTTATTTTTCCTGCACCTGTTCTTATGATCGGGTATACTTCTGGTGAGGATTCATCATCATTGCGCTCAGTGTCTTTTCACACCACTAATATGGAAGATCCTTGGATTCTTCCTACACCGAGTCCTTCGAATGAGCCCATTGGGAAGGACGTGCCATTTCATACAACTATGATAGCATATCAAGCTAATCTTGAACGTGTTGCAGAGCCTGGTTCTTCCTCTTCGTGGATAGAGGAGGAGGAACCATATGTACTGCTTGCATGGGCAGTTGAGTCTTCTCACACCCATGATTGCCTTGATAGTGTTTTTCCATCAGATGAAGCTACTATTGAGGCTATGTCTGGATTTGTGCCACCTTCAGAAGAGTTGCATCATAGATATTAATTCCTTCCCGAGCTTCACCGTTTGGAGTGTGAATACTTTAGGGAGATTCTTAGTGAGAGAATTGGTAGTCTCGTGGTTCCATTAAGCTCTCCTAGTTCAATGGATGATGGAAACATGGTGAATATATCTGCTACCATTCCTATCAATATCTCTCACGATCCTAGCAAGATTGAGAATGTCTATATTGGGGAAGAATATTTCCATGCTGAGATTCAAGAGTATACCGAGCTGTTTAAAGAATTTCTTGATGTATTTTCTTGGTCATACGAAGAAATGCCAGGTATCGACCCTCGCATTGTTGAGCATAAAATTAAAACTTATCCCAATGCTAAACATGTTCGACAATGCTTGCGTGCGGTGAATCCTAGGAAAGCACCCGTGATTAAGGCTGAGATAGAAAAGCTGTTGAATGCCGATTTTATCTATCCCATTCCCTTGACGCAGTGGGTTTCAAACCCCATTCTAGTTGATAAGAAGCAGGGAATGATCCGTATATGCACTGATTTCCATGACTTGAATCGTGCCTGTCCTAAGGATAACTTTTCCACACCATTTATTGATCAAATTTTGGATGAGTGTGCAGGAAGTGAGGTATTTTCCTTTATGGATGGCTTTTTCGGATACAATCAGATACAGATCAAACTTGAGGACCAACATAAGACTGCCTTTATTTGTCCTTAGGGTACCTTTGCATATCAAAAGATGCCTTTCAGCCTTAAAAATGCCAGAGCCACTTTTCAGCGGGCTATAACCTTGATCTTCCATGATCTCAAATCGATTATTGAAGTCTTTTTGGATGACCTTGCTACTCATTCTTGTCAGAGGATGCGTCATTCCTACCATTTGAGATTAGTGTTCAAAAGGTGCCACCATTATTTGGTCAGGTTAAATCCTCATAAATGCATCTTTTGTGTGAATTCTGGTCGCTTATTAGGATTTATTGTCTCCAAGCAGGGTATAAGAGTCGACCCTTTGAAGGTTGAGAAAATACTTCAATTGTCTCGCCCGAGAAACATTAGACATCTTCAATGTTTGCAAGGCATGGAAAACTTCTTACGGAGATTTGTCATTAACTTTGCCAATTTGACTAGAGGATTTATGCATCTTTTGAAGAAGGAAACTACTTTTTGCTGGGATGAGTGAGCCCAGGAGTCCTTTGACACGCTTAAGCAAGCCTTAGAATCGACCCCGGTGATTAGTCCACCCGACTATAGCCATGAATTTTTACTTTATATGGCCATGTCCATGGCAACGATTGGTATGGTTTTGGTTCAGGAGGATGAGGAGCTCCAGAAGCATGTCATATATTATTTGAGCCGAAACCTTATAGATGCGGAGATCCGTTATTCCCATGTGGAGAAACTTGCCTTAGCTACTGTTCATGCTGTTCAAATATTGAGACACTATATTCTCCTTTGCTAGACCTTGGTGGTAGCCCATGCCAATTCATTTCAGTTCATCCTCACTAGAAGGATGATAGGGGGAAAGTATAATAAGTGGACTATCATCTTGCAAGAATTCAATCTTGAGTTTGTTTTGGAAAAATCGAAGAAATCATTGATTTCTGTGGAGCTTATATCTGATTTCCCAAGCGAAGAGGAGGAGGAGGTTTGTGAAGATACATTTGTCAATGAGAACATTTTCCTGATCTCAACTTTGGATCCATGGTATGGGGATATTATCATATATTTACAAACATTGAAGGTCCCTACTCACGTTTCATGGAATGAACGACGATGGTTACGTCACGTATCCAAGAATTACCTCATAGTGGATAACACATTGTACCGCCATGGGGTAGATTCCATTTTATGTCATTGTTTAACTCATGAGGAGGCTGAGCTTGTACTGAATGATTGCCACGAAGGGGCGTGTGGTGGTCATTTATCTGGGCTTTCTACAGCCCAAAAAATCTTGAGAGCAGGCTATTTTTGGTCATTGATATTTAAATATTGTATTAACGTGGTCAAAAAGTGCCACCCTTGCCAGGTGTTTGCTCGCAATATGCGCTCACATCTTGCCCCGTTACATCCAATTATCACCGCTAGTTCCTTCACTAAGTGGGTGCTTGATTTCATGGATTGCAACCCAGCTTCAGCTGGGGGGCATCATCATATTATCGTGGTTGTTGACTATTTCATGAAATGGGCTGAGGCTATGCCCACGATTAAATTCGACGATGAGACAGCTGCACATTTTGTATTCAATCAGATCATTACTCGGTTTGGTATTCTGAAAGAGCTTGTCACTAACCATGGTAGGCACTTTCAGAATCGAATGATGGAAGAGTTGGCCTCGAAGTTAGGGTATAAGCAGAAGCATTCTTCTTCTTATTACCCTCAATCGAATGGACAGGTTGAAGCAGAGAACAAATCACTCAAGTCCATTCTCCAACGAACCATCACACAAAGCAAGACCAATTGGCATATCATGTTATATCTTGCTTTGTGGGATTATAGGACCGCGATTAAGACTGCCACCAGTTTTTATCCATATCAGCTAGTACATGGAGTGGAGTCTATATTGTCGGTTGAGTGCCAAAACCCTTCTTTGAAGATAGCCATAGAGCTCCTACCAGACACTTCCCCATTGGAGGAACGTTTGGTCCATTTAGAGTAGCTTGATGAGCAGCGCCGAGATTGTTTAGTGGCTCTAGAAGTGAATAAGCATCGCATTAAGTTCTAATATGATAAATCTATCCGTCCAAGGAAGTTTAGTGAAGGAGATTTGGTCCTTTTTTGGGATCAAGCTAAAGAACCCTTGGGAGCAAGAAAATTTAACCCCATGTGGCATGGTCCTTACGTTGTTAAATGTGTGTTAGAGAAGGGTGCATATGAGTTATTAGATTATGAAGGGACAACCTTGGAGAAGCCTAGAAATGGGCTGTATCTTAAAAAGTACTATGCATGATTCTCATCTAGGGCTGACTATTGTATATTATTGTACAATATTTTGCATAGTTAGGTTTTTCTTATGGTGATCGGGTTTGTTGATTAGATTTTGTTTCTTATGGTAGATGTCAATGGAGTCTTCCATCTATATAGGATTTCCAGATGGTGCTAGCCGCCACACTCAACACTCAGCCTCTGCTACTTGGGTGATTTATACTCCTACGGGTCAGGTATTGTCTTTAGGAGGCATATGTTTATAGCCCTCTTCAAACAATGTTGCTAAATATAGTGCCATTATCGAGCTTCTACGAGATGCCATTTCACATGGTATTATATCTCTTGCGGTACGTCTTGATTCAGAGTTAGTAGTGTCACAACTTAATGGCTTGTATCATGTTAGGGATCCAACATTATTACAAAGATTCTTATGTGTGAGATTGTTAGAATGCCAATTTGACAACATAACATACATATGTGTTCCAAGAATTGATAATCAAGTTGTTGAGTCATATGCTAACTATGTGTTAGATTGGCATTTGTTTCATAGGAAATAAGCTCATCACAAACATACATTTTTACACATGTAAACAAATAAACCGATCATCATAAAAGTTTTTTTAAACATCCAAAATGTGATAATACATCAGTGTCATAATACAAAAATGGGGCTTCCGAGCCACCAAAATATAAATACATGGTAGTACCAAATGTATCACTCCCAGGTATCTAAGCCTGTGGAGGAGGAGGGGGGTTCTGATCATGGAATGTCACCACGGCTCTAGCTAGACGTCAAAACAACCGGACCATGCTCATGGCACACCCACCACCTGATGCTGCATGGCCTCAGGTAGGTCCTCGACCTGCGCCATGGGTACCCTATGTGTCAGCCGCACGAATTTGGTATGAATGCTTTGGAGCGTCCACTCCACATCCACACCCATAATCTCATCTCCTCTTCCCCTCTGTCTATGGTGAGGGAAGCCTTCAGGCCACCATGGTCCTACATCTGCATACATATGATAGGATGTCACTATTTGTTGTCACGCAAAAACATGTCTTTTGATTCCATATATCAAAAAACACAAAAAAATTAAATAATTCACAAAACTTAAAAAGTGGGTTGGGATTCGTTACCAATGTCACCGTATGTCAATCCTAGTGGTAGTGGCATGTCGAGATCTCCCTGAAAATCTATCCCTGCATAGGGGTAGTCATCGATGGAAACTATCTGCCGCCGCCACCATGGAAAGAAATCAGTTGGATAGGGGTTGGACAGCCTACTTCCACCCAGTTTGTGCATTGCATCTATCCAACATCGTTGGGCCGGATCTCGAACCCCGTGAAGAGGAACATCAACTCTAGGGATCAATCCTAGAACACGCTCAAAGAAAAACGTGCCCAGTATACTGCTAAAACCAAAGTTTCATACCCTGCCCATCTTGCACTCGCTGAGCTGGTGCTTCATGTTTCCCAATAGCACAGTGCTCCAATCATAAACCATGGGTCTCATGCACTCCACTGCATATAACATCAAAGGCTGCGATTCCTAGTGGATTGAGGCTAGCCCTGCTATCCTACCAAGTGTCAGTAGTATGGCCTTTAGGCCTAGCACTTGTATGGAGTTAGCTGGGCTATGACTCCCGACCTTCTCCGTGTCTGGATAAAAATACACTGCTATGTACTCATCTATGGTGAGGCCACCTCTGGGCCTGCGAGAACGTAGGTTCACCACTTCCCCCCATCGAGACAATCCAGTAATGAATTATATGTCCTCCACTTCTATGGTGAGGGACATCCCGTCGATCTGGAATTACTCTAAGTCAGGATCCCAGTAGTCTACTAGCATCCGCAACAGTCTTCGTTTGGCCCTTAAACCACCAAGACACCAAAACTTGTAGAGCCCACATGCATGAAGAGCCTGTTGTGCCATTAGATCACCCCATACTGCTTCTTCTACATCCCTGTACTCATGTTCCCTCCATTCTAGAACCATCCTGCACATTTAATTCAAGTTTGGGTCATTAGGTGTCTTTAAAAAACTTGAACGCGGCTGCATACACGACTATTTGCTAAACAACCATGTATGTACGCGACTTTGGGGCATTTTTCCACGTATATCTAGCCCTATACGTGAAAAAATCCTAAATTTTCTCTTGGCCTGTGGTGCATAATTTAGGATGGCCTAGAAATCAAATTAGATGATGGAAAATTGAAAAATTTAAATGTAAATGAAAGAGTAGGGCATGGGAAATTACTTGGAAAAAACGGTGTTGGATTTCGCCGGCTGGATCTCCCAGAATTCACATTTGAAGTTCTGAGCTCAATTGGGTAAAAATTTCAAATGTTATATAATGTTTTGAATTTTTTACTATTTATAGAATTTTTTCAAATTTTTACCCCCTTTTTCTATAGTTTTGGACCGTTTCTGACCCTTTTGGACTGTTTTTTACTAATATATGATGTAGGAGACCATTTTGAGCACTATTTCGACAGTTGTTTTGACCCATTCGTGATAGGTTATGTTTCACCTTCGTTTGCATTTTTCATGACCTTATGATAGTTTCATTATAACCTTAGGTATGAACCCATTCTATCTTGTCACGAAACCTTCTTGCTTTTTTAGAAGTGGCATGATTAGAATGGTAGAGCTTGACTTTACATGGGTACCCTAGTTAGCTCCTTATTTGTATTTGGTTCCCATGCCGACAGTTTATCTTTATGGTGTGGGAGTCCATTGTATAGTATTGCCATGACATTTTGCAAGAGCCTCATACTCCCCTTGATCTTTTGCTGGCCTGTTTCCTCAGGACTCCCTTATGTCAAGTTGTAATTGCATTATCATGAGCTTTTCCTGCCTCATTGAGCCTTATGTCGGCTTCCTTGACTTTGAGTATCAACCATATAGCCCGAGCTTGTCTCATGACTAGCCACGCAGAGCCATTTCATATATCCTTTGCAGCTTGATTCCCTATTTTTATTAGGAGGGGACTTTCCCCTGAGTGTCGCTATCCTACACATGTGTCCTTGCATTGAGCATAGGAATGTTCCACTACTTGGAATTGGTTTTTTTCCCATTTAACACTTGTCTCCTCCTAGTCTCTAACTTTAAAGCAATTTTATTCTTTTTAAGGATTTTCAAATATTTGAAAAAGTCCAAAAAAATTTGAAAAACCAAAAATCCAGACAAGAAAATATGTTATCTTTGGCAGCAATTAAGTCATTTCACCTTCAAACAGAGCATTGTATATCACATCCATTGGTTGGGTTAATAGTTTGACTTTAGGGGCTGTACTCATTTATCTGAGTTTATCTCCACTGACTGGTTAAGCTTCCAGTCCCTATGTAGCCTTTGTCGATGCCTCCTATGTCGTATAGATGTCCAAGTTTTGCATATTGAGTCTATGCTTCCTACATTCAGTCACTATCCACCTTTATGCTCTTGTTTTAAGGAAGTTGAAACTTGAGTCGGCCATTCCTCAATTATCTTGACTTTGCATATCGGCCATTCTCAGTACCATTACTAGTTTGTGCACCTTATGATCGAGTCCTTCCACATTATACAACTTTGCTGAGTACCTTGTGTTGGATGATGGGGATTCCTTAATTCCCTCCTTCCAACAGATTGCATCCCATTGACTTTAGATCATTTATTTTGGGATAGGAATCTAGAGTCATGTTTGAGTGCCTTGAGACTTGCAGTCATTAGTGGCAGGTTCTCTCGCCATTGACAGTTTCGGGGAATACATCAATGTCCCCTGATCGATGGATTCTCTCAAGTGTTCGACCTCAACACATTTATTCACACTTGTTAGTTTGCATTCTAGTACCTTGATTTCCATTTTCATTATTGGTGGGTGATCTCACGTCTGTTAATGGTATACATCAATGACCAGTAATCAGATGATGGACTACTATGTTTGACCTCGACACCTCTATTCACATAGTAGGAAATGTGCTCATTATGTTTTGTGTAGAAGACCTTACAGATTGGTGGCATCTCTTATATGCTACCTCCTTGATTGTGCTAGTGTTCACAAGATTTCAGCTCTCGTTACTTGATTCTAGTCTATGTCAGACATTTCCAGCCATTATGAAGATCTTGATCCATTATATATCTTCAGTTTTCATGGAGATCATGATCCTTGGTATATATTCATCATGGATATTCTGATATATTTATATTGCATGTGGTGATGACTACATATGTTATATTGTATCATGCCTATTCATGGCCATTGTACTCTTATGTATCCGGGACTGCTATATCTATTTGAATTTATGTGCATAGTTGTATCATTGTATAGTGTTGATTGGATGGTTGGTTCTTCCACTAGGTTCTTCATCACTTCACTTATGGGATGGACTTATAATGCATTTCGGCCATCATATGACCCCTCTAACCTCACACATTAGGGGCCATCAGTTATAGCTGATTTTACCACACATGCAGAATCACATTTTTATGGCCTTCCCTGTGCCTCTACAAACTCCTTAGACACCATGGACCATTTTTGTACTTTTCATGTTTCCAATATCATCCCTAAAAAGATGCAAAATTACCATACATGAATTTTAAACCTTTTCTCACGCATATACGTAGTTTTGACCCCTAAAACCATGTACATCGAGATGTGTGCAAAAGGCCAAATTATTTTGGAGTTTTCCTTGATGTGGATCCGAATCACTTGTTTCCTATCCTTCCATATGCCTTGAGATCGCTCGAATTCGACCTTTCATTACCCCAATGAAGAGATATATAAGGAACCCTTTGGATACATTGAAGGTGTGAGGAATTGAGAGCAAGAAAACTATAGTCCATTGTTGCCAGAGCTTATAATTGAGTCTACATCCCTTTGTCCCTTGGAGCACTTTTGTGTTATTTCCATGCTTGCCTTTTGCTTGTGAGCTTGCTAACAAGAGATGGAGGATTGAAGTGGTGGAGGCCCAAGTGGGGGACTCAGTTTCTCTGATTCGCAAACGTGCCAACAGAGGTTGTCTCTATTGTAATCTCTATTTTATATTAATAGAAATATCTTTTCCTGTCCAATAATGTGTATTTGAATGAATATTTGATCCNACTTATATGTTACTGATTATATATGCTAGAGTAGATCTAACACGATTATATATAGCCTTCTTGTCTTGTTTATTGAATGTTGAGGGAACAATTTATCAATTCAAGCTGGAGTTGGAAAGCTCAATGGGGATCTACATCAACCATTTGGAATAAGGTACACATCGAGATCCTTTAGTGTTAGATATTTGGTTTCTCTTACATATAGGAAAGGATTGATTTCTGGAGTCAAGCTATCTGTTGTGGTACCCCAAGCCATATGAATTTATCTCCATAAAAAGGATGCAGAGTAGTATTAACAGAATGAAGAAAAACCATAGATAATCCTGAGATATCCCACCTCTGCTACGATAACCCACCTCATCGCCCATAAATTCAATCCACTTCCCAAGCAAGAATACATCATGGAGAAGTTAAACTCCATTTCATGTGGTATGGCAAACTTTTCAACTTGTCCTGCAATTCGAGGTGCATGCAATTCCTAATGTTTATATTGTCAATATTCATGGGTGCAAATCAATGATAAGATCCACATATTGTACCAAAAATCCTTGATTCTATAGAATACCCTTATTTGCCATTGAATCCGTGTCCTTGTTTAATGATCCAACTCATCATAGGATTTGATTGTATTCCCCAAGTCAAAATGCTTTCAATTATTTGAATTCTAGGTCTAGAGATCATTCTTGCAAGACATTACGGTGCAGAGGGAGTCAAGTCTCTAATTTTGAAAATGATAATTGTCGAGTCTCCATTAGCAACAAGTTTCTGAATCTGTGTGTCTCTTAGAATTTTTATCGCTTGATTTAAAGATAATTCTTCTGTGTTATTATAGGTGGTCACTGTTAACTACCAAGCATAAGTCAATTCCTGTTGTCCCTTAGGATTGTAAATAAACAGCCCCCTCCCTCCCCACTACAGGCTGAAACTTGAGGACATATATTTGATTTTTCATGTACTGTTGGTATTTTTTTGAAAGCAGTCACACTCGACATCTCATCTATCATTTTTGTATACATTTTGATAGTGTTCAAGTTAATGAAATGAATGTAAGTACACAATTTAATTATATTTTGGCTCTCATTAATAAATATTGGTTTTCCATTGTTTTTTTGAACTCTTGGTAGATATACTACATTTATTCAGGGAGTATAGTCACGAGAAATTAAAATATATGAAAATTGACAGATGTCTGTCTACAACGAACATTACCCTTACATTTTTCTTCACAAAACTGAATGCCTTAATTCAATATAACTGCCCTAATACTATTATCGAGTAATAATAGATAAAACTTTAATGTTTTAGTGAAAATATTTCCCACTGTGGGCTTCCAGCTGATCTTCTGCTTCGAACACTGGAGCCCTTTCTTCATTTTCCATATCTCCATGTCTTTGTTGGACTGTCTCTTCCTCCATAGCCACTTCCTTTGTGGAGCTGACTGAGTCTTGATGGGGAGAAGTATTTGAATTTTAACATTTGTCTAAGTCTAAAACTACAACAATTTTCTTAATTTGTTCACCTTGTATTGCCACTTTGACTTCGAGCACTGAATTTCAAACCAGTTGAAATTGTAATTGTGAAAACAATCTATTGTTGAAATGGGATACTGCTACTTGAAGATATTCAGTCTTGTGCACCATCCTTCTTATTCCCATGCATTTTTTTGCTATTTTACATGAAATATGACTTATATGCCTATGACCATCTGTTGTAGTAGAGGTAGTCTCACAACTTTGTGAAGTTAGAGGCTTTCCACCCAGAGCAGTGAGGAAATGCACTCTCAAAATATTGGATACCCAATGGTTCAAATCTTCCTAAAACAAAATAGACAAATTGAAAATCAAGTTGGATTACCTTCTCCCATGTCCCAAAATGCCTTAGGTCAACAGGCTGGACCACTACAATGAAGAAGAGCTCAAATTGTTGCCAGTCTGTTTTGAGCTTTGGTGTTGTCTTCTAGTATAAACTGCAAAACCTCCTCACATATTTCCTCAAGTATACTGTAACGAACATAAATAGGATAATAATTAAATAAGGTTAATAATTAAATAAAATAATAATTGTTAATTATTATAGTAGTAGCTATTAATGTGAAGGGACATAACTCTTCATTATGAAACGCTCAAGCCATATTAAAGGCGAGCTATGTTGTAATATTCTATCATCTTTTTATCCATCAATTTATTCATATTTTATTATCTATGGATATGTGGGTTATTTCAGAAATTACTTAATTGAGAATATCCAACTATGGATGGTACAGTGGTATTAGAGCTATACGGACCTTGGAAAACATTATTTACACCTTGTGTAGATTTGGGTTTCCCAAAAATAAAGAACTTTGTCCTTAAAAAATAAAAAAATAAAAAAAAGGGTAAAAGTAACCCCCCAAAAAGAAGAGAGTTAAAAAAAAGTTAAAAAACGTAAAAACTAAAAAAACTAAAAAAAAGAGGAAAAAAAAAAGGAAAGAAAAAAAAAGGTTAAAAAAGAAAAGCTAAAAGAAAAAAAAAGAGGGTAAAAGTGAAACCACACATGGTTTCTTAAAGTGGGTTTGGGTTTGGGTTTGAATATAAAAAGTGCATAATAATAACTACAAAGAAGCAAGTGGGATTTGAACCTAGGTGGATAAGGTAACACTTATTCCTCCCAACCACCCAATCTACTTGCATTTTACAAAAGTATTGGAAAAAAATAAAAGTCAAGGACTAGAATTTGGAAGGTTATATATTATTTTATATAACTTAAGTTTAAAAATAAAAATAAAAATAATAATAATTATTTTATTAAAAAAATAATTACTTTTAGAAAAAAAAGGGTTATTTGACCTAACAAGAAATAGTCGAAGAAAGTTTTTTCCAAAAGAGACATATTGAGAATTATTACAACTTTTGTATCTACCCTTCTAGAATAAAAGAAGACAAAAGTGAAGTAGAAACATAGTCACAAACAATGGCTACTACATATTCGGAAATGAAGGCACAACTACAAACAACAGCGGATGAGTTAGAACAATACAAGGCGATCAATAAAAGTCTACAAGCTGAGGTTGAGATGAAAAAGTGGTTGAAAGAATGGAGAGACAATGAGAATCATCGCTTATGGAACAAAAATCAACATCTAGAATGAACCATAAGTGATAACAAGAAAATGTTATCTGATCAGGATAAAGAAATATCATTTTTAAAAATTCATAATCAAAACTTAGAAGACGAGATCGGAAAGTCAAAAAATGACAACAAATCACTATATGGATGCGATAATGAATCAGAAGAAGAAATAAAGTATCTAAACAAACTCACGATGGAAAAATATGTTGAATTGGTGCAAGTCTGGATGAAGTTAGAAAATCAAGAAACAAAGTTACGTCATCATAAACAACAAAAAGAAAAACTCTAGCAACAGTATGATGATAGTAAGAAGACACATAAGTTAGAACTGACAAAAGTCAACAAGGTGTTATCAAGTAATTCCAAAGAATTTTTCATATTAAGAAATCATAACAAAACACTAGTCACAAAAATTAAGAAGTTGAAAAGTAGTCAGAAGACAGAACAATCTACGAAAGACATTGAAGCAAAACTTCTAGACAAACATGAAGAAAATCATTGTATCAAAAGGCATAACGAAGATCTTAAGGAACAACTTAAAAAGTATGAAGATGACAGAAAATCACATGTAGAAGTGATTAAGAAGTTTCAAAATGATAACATGCAGTTAGAAAACAAGTTGGAAAAGATACATAATGAAACCTTAAAACCTCAAGAGACAAAAATACAACTTTTTGCTCAGATCAATGCTCCAAAGATGACACTCGTAAAAGAAAATGACATTGTGAAAATTCCATATCGACACCCGAACCATAAAAACATATATTATAAAAGGTGGGAAATGTCGAAAGATAACGATATCAATGTGATCAAATCTCCTAATGATAGATCAGTATGGAATGCCAACACTCCACAACAAATCAATTTGGGATGGATTGATTCGTCCACATATCAAAAGTTGTGCTCAACTCTTAGTAGCTCGTATCAACATGTATTGTCAACTGCGACACCACAAAAAATGATGCAGAAACATTATAAGGATTTGAGGACAAATCCTTTCTAAGGGGGTGGCAATGTAACGAACATAAATAGGATAATAATTAAATAAGGTTAATAATTAAATAAAATAATAATTGTTAATTATTATAGTAGTAGCTATTAATGTGAAAGGACATAACTCTTCATTATGAAATGATCAAGCCATATTAAAGGTGAGCTATGTTATAATATCCTATCATATTTTTATCCATCAATTTATTCATATTTTTTTATCGACGGATATGTGGGTTATTTCAGAAATTACTTAATTGAGAATACACAACTATGGAAGTTACATACAAATTGAAAATCAAGTTGGATTACCTTCTCCCATGTCCCAAAATGATTTAGGTCAACATGATGGACCAATGCAATGAAGAAGAGCCTAAATTGTTTCCAGTTTGTTCTGAGCTTTGGTGTTCTATTCCAGTCTAAATTGCAAAATCTCCTCACATATTTCCTCAAGTATGCATATACATCTACTGCTTCCCCTTGATGCTGAGCTATTTGGAGTTCTACAGATCTCTACTCAACTACTAGGATGCAAAGTAGTGTTGATGGAATGAAGAAACACCCCAGACAAGCTGGATATATCCCACCTTTGCTACAATAACCCATATCATCGCTCATAAATTCAATCTGCTTCCCAAGCAAGAATACATCAAGGAGAAGTTAAACTCCATTTCATGTGGCATGGTGAACTTTGAAACTTGTCCTGCAATTTGAGGTGCATGCAATTCCTAATGTTTATATTGTCAATATTCTTGGGTGCAAATCAGTGATATGATTTGCATATTGTACCAAAAATTCTTGATTCTATAACATACCCTTATTTGCCATTGAATTTGTGTCCTTGTTTAATGATCAGAATCATCAGAGGATTTGATAGCATTCCCCAAGCCAAAATACTTGCAATTCTTTGAATTCTAGGTCTAGAGATCATTCTTGCAAGACATTACAATGTAGAGGGAGTCAAGTCTCTAATTTCACAAATGATAATCGTCAAGTATTCATTAGCAATAAGTTTCTGAATTTGCTTGGATCTTAGAATTTTTATCACTTGATTTAAAGCTAATGCTTATGTTTTATTGTAGGTGGTCACTATTGACCACCAAGCATAAGTCAATTCCCACAGTCCCTTAGGATTGTAAACAAACAACTCCCTCCCTCCCCACTACAGGCTAAAACCTGAGGAAATATATTTGATTTTTCATGTACCATTGGTATTTGTTTGAAAGCAGTCACACTCGATGTCTCATCTATCATTTTCGTTTCCCTTTTGACAATGTTCAAGTTAATGAAATGAATGTAAGTACACGATTTAATTAGATTTTGGCTCTCATTAATAAATATTGGTTTTCCATTGTATTTTTGAACTCTTGGTAGATATACTACATTTATTCAGGGAGTGTAGTCATGAGAAATTAAAATATATGAAAATTGACAGATGTTTGTCTACAACGAGCATTACCGTTACATTTTTCTTAACAAAACTGAATGCCTTACTTCAATATAACTTCCCTAATAATATTATCGAGTAATAATATATAAAACCTTAATGTTTAAGTGAAAATCCTTCCCACTGTGGGCTTCCAGTTGATCCTATGCTTCGAACACTGGAGCTGTTTCTTCATTTTCCATATCTCCATGTCTCTATTGGACTGTGTCTTCCTCCATATCCACTTCCTTTATGGAGCTGACTGAGTCTTGATGGGGAGAAGTCTTTGAATTTTAACATTTGGCTAAGTCTAAAATTGCTACCATAAGTAAGGTGTTAAATGTTTGCAACTAAAATCTCTTTATGGGTGTTGATTTTTGAAATGTTGAGTTCTAGACATTGTATATGGTGTTTTAAATTTTGGTAGATATTCTTTGAACGAATGGCTTGAAGTTGCATGCCTGGTTTAAACTTTGCAACTCATAGCTATTTCACTCTTTAGATGATATAGGATCTGAGGACTATCCATATCATTTGGATGTTTCCTGGATTGTAGAGGAATTCTTCTCTATTGCTATATTTTGATTCTTTTTTTTAATTACTTTATAATTTCCACTGTTAGTGTAGAATTTCCAATAAGCACATCAAGGTAAGAGATTGAGTTATTTATGATTGGGAATTTCATAGTGGGTGAAGGTCTGGATTGTGTATTAGATTAAGATATTGGTATGTTTATAATACTCTTCGAAGTGTTTTGGGCATTTCCCTCATGGAGAAAATGTGCTTGAGATTTCATGGAAAGCAATGATTTTTTTTAATCCAAAGTGGGTAGTGATGGTCCCTGCAGATGTTGTTTTCCTTTTTACATGATATCTAATGTTTGTTTTACTAGTTTTCTGAACTTGCACGTGCTCATTAGGAACTATATATTTAGTTTCTGAAATTTTGAAACTTTGAATTGATGGGAGTTCACAATTAATAGATACTTGTACAAGGACAGATTTTAGTTATGTTTGATGTATTATTATTGAAAAGGAAAAATCTCAGAATAATGGCGAGGTACCATGACTGGATTTTATACTTCAAGTAGGTTTAGGGTTATACTTCTGTATCATGGACATTTATTAATATTCATTGGTTAACATATGAGAGGTCACCACATGGTTACTTTAATTTAGATGTGAAAGTCCATTAGTGGCCAAAAATGGAAAATAGTACTGTAAAAATTACAAGTAGTAATCATTAAGAGTGCTAAGGAAACTCCATAAGAACTGAAAAAGAAATAGAAGATTGGAAGGAGAATGCAAAAACTCTTACTGTTGAATGCTAGAGAGCCCAAAAGATCAAAATGAGTGAGGGTTCAAGGGACTTCAAGGAAGAAGCTCAATACCAACAACGTTGTCTATCATCAACTATTCTAATATACAAGGCTATACTCAAGGGTGTTTTGAGGTTCTTTCTATCCATTGGTTGTGTGACTCGAAGCCTACACTGCCTGATAGAACTAGTATTGGAGGTTTATTTAAAATTCCTCTTGTGATTGGAGCTATCTATAGGTTGTAAGTAAGAAATTATGAGCTTTGAGTTAGCAATGTAGGGATTTCTATCTATGAAATTTTTCTGCTAGAAGTGAGGTATCTCCTGAAGAAGCAAGGCGATACATCTCTTGTCCTCCTACTATATGAAAATATTTAAGGAGCTATTACAGTCTCTGAACAAGCAGTGATATCTAAAACTGATTTCATAGTAGACAATATGTCTAAAGATGAAATGCTCTAGTTTAGGTTCCTGCATACAATGTACAAGTGCAATAATCCCTTTGAAAAGGATGCTCTGTCTTTGTGTAGTTGATGGGAATGAGCCTGAAGCTAGGCTAAAGGAACACTAAGGCTGTCCATAAACTGATGGTGTTCACAAGAGTTGTCCAAGGCATCCAATGATTTGCAATCCTTAGGAGAATAAGCCAGGAAGACCACATAATCAACAAAAGCAAGATTGATCATAAAGACTTGATATAGGGTGGGTTGGCAGGGGGACCCTTTTGGGCCTGATGTTAGACCTAAGCACTAAATACATGATATTTATTTATAGTGAAACTTTAGACCTAATATAGTCACACATAAGGAAAGCTACACCCCTAGAGCCACAAACACCACTCGATCTTTGTGTTTCATGTTTGGAGGTCAAGATTCAATGATACCCATTAACATAAGGGAATGTTCTTTCTGTACTTTCATGTGTTTCAGTGAGAAAATAAGTTCTATTAACATTCAATTTACATGTGACCTACAATTTATAGTAGTGAAGCCAAAGGGGAACAATAATAATAAGAAAGACCTTAGTGTTGTTGGTGATGGTATCACTTATTCCACTCAAGAACTTGTGTTTCTTAAAATTTCCCTTCTCTTGAAAAACAATGATATTTTACTTATGATACTTTACAAATTATATATTTTACTATACTGCTACTGATACTCAACTTATAGAACCATTACTACACTTCACTAACTATTACTAAATAGGGATAACTAGAACTACACTTCCATTGAACTTATACTTTACTCCTCTATTACTCATTTAGGCTTAAACTTTAGTATAAATTTACCAATTTATAATTCCTTTTTGCCATTATATATTTCTTTATCTCTTACTGAACCTCTTAGACCTAGACTCAATTTTGTACTTTCTCTACTGGATCTCCCACTACTCCTTGATACACTGAAAGATCAACTAAAACTACTGTATAAAGGACTGCCAACTCTATTATTGGTATCTCCTAAACTACCTATGCTAGAGATAAGGGACTGGTAGAGAAGATCGGTCCACTAACTAGCAATATTTACACCCAGATATATAATATGTATCTTACACCTGGAATTTCCTTTGCTTCTATCACTTTTTATGATTGAAAACTACTTACGGCTCTTGCAACTATTTTTACTAGTGTTGTTTAGCAGTATTGGCTCTCGAATAAGTTCTATTAACATCAATCATCTTAATGTAGATTTGAAAGGCTTGTTAAGTGACCTACAATTGATAGTAGTGAAGCCAAATGGGAACAATAATAATAAGAAAGACTGTAGTGTTGTTGGTGATGGTATCACTGATTCCACTCAAGAACTTGTGTTTCTTAAAATTTCCCTTTTCTTGAAAAACAATGATATTTTACTTATGACACTTTACAAATTCTATCTTTTACTATACTGCTATTGATACTCAACTTATATAACCATTACTACACTTCACTAAGTATTACTAAATAGGGATAACTAGAACTACACTTCCATTGAACTTATACTTGACTCATCTATTACTCATTTAGGCTTAAACTTTAGTATAACTTTCCCAATTTATAATTCCTTTTTTCCATTATATATTTCTTTATCTCTTACTGAACCTCTTAGAGAATGAAACAACCACAAAACCCTACCTCTCTTTCATAGCTTTACTAGAGGAACCACACCAGGCCCCCAACTCATTCCTTAACTCCCGGTCCTCTTAGTAGAACTAGTAGTGCTACTTATGCTATATATTCTTAGACCTGGACTCAATTTTTTACTTTTTCTACTGGATCTCCCACTACTCCTTGATACACTGAAGGATAAACTAAAACTACTATATAAGGGACTACCAACTCTATTATTGGTATCCCCTAAACTACTTATGCTAGAGATAATAGTCTAGTAGAGAAGCTCGGTCCACTAACTAGAAATATTTACACCCAAATATATAATTTGTATCTTACACCTGGAACTGCCTTTGCATATATCACTTTTTATGATAGAAAACTACTTACAGATCTTCCAATTTTTTTTACTAGTGTTGCTACTAGTGTTTGTTAGCAGTATTGGCTCTTGAATAACTAGGTTTATTTGTTTTACCAGATGCAGTCATGTTCTTCTCAATTTTGACTGCTAATTCTTATGCTACATTCATATCACGAGGATCCTTATTTTTCTCTAGAAACTCAGTTATCCATCAAAACAATGAAGTAATATATAAGGATGTCTACCTCTGGAGGTTTAATGTCTGCATGTAACCTTGTAACTATTTGGTTCAACTTCTTGTTTATTTAACTCTTCTATAGTTTCATTTTCATTTCTCTTGGCACTGGGTAGCCAACAAATATCTGTGATATCTAGGTTATCTCCATTTTTCAAGGAAGGAACTTTCAAAGGGGCCTATGCATTAAAACTAGGATCCGACAAACCCTTTAACCATTTTGCTGCATAATACTACAATTATAATGCAAACAACTTCATTGTTACATCTAAGTGTTTTGCTCCCCCTGTTTTTCAAACCACACTTTTCAATTTGGCCAAATGATCCAAGGATTGAATAGCATTGTTTCCTTGGAATAAATACTGTCAATGGACTTTTCTGGAATAGTATGGGCAGCTTCATTAATCTGATAAAAAGAAACTGGCTTATTGCTGCTACCTTTGCTTATTACTCTACTAGTATATATGTTGCTACTTAAACCACTACATATTTTTCAAGGTTCTCTTTTTGTTGCATAATATCATGGTATGTATGGATTGGATTGGTAACTTGAAGGAATAAATTGCCATGTATTGTTGTTCCTTGGGGATGGTCTGTACAAAATCCTGCCACATATTGACAACATGTCCCATGCAACAAAAAATATTATATGGAAGATTCTAGTCACTATAACTACTAAATTTGAGGAAATTTTCTAGCTCACTATAACATACTTCAAGACTGCCCCATACATAGTCCAATGTCGCGCCAAACTCATACCTCAGTCTGCTCACAAATTTGCCAATGTCTTGCTGAAATGTCTTCTTCAAGGCTGCTCTTGACCTATTGCTACATCAGAATTTGAAAATGATTTATGATTAATGTTGATCCTTTGTGTTTTTTCTCTATGTATTGGTTTTGATGCATATCAATTAAAGACAAGATAGATGAAAATAGTGGAAAGTTATAGTTAACATATTGTTTTTATAATTGAATGCCGAAAATTGAAGATGAGTCAATAGCCAATTTTGACAACTGTTGAATACCATGCATACGATGAGAGAATAGCCGATGCAAAGATCTTGATTAAATATGGATGTCCATGTAATTATTGTTGTGGTGGGAAGATGAGAAAAAAACAAGTGATTTATGAACATATGCTAAAATTTGGTCATACTATGATTAGCCCTTTCCCTCAAAATTATTATCCAAATAGTTTACAATTGCATAGCATGAGAGACGTAGAGGTTCCAAACATAAACGAAGAGGAAACAAACACAGATGGAGACTTCAGAACATTAGATGAAGGGATTGAAGTTGATAGAATGTTGAATGAGGGATTCAAGGATGATTGGCAGAAGTTGATGGAGGATGCTTCAAAACCTGTGTATGATACTTGCAAGTTTAGTCATTTAACAACAATTCTTGTACTCCTTAACTTGCAAACAGTGCATGGTTGGACAAATGAGAGTGTTGATGATTTATTGGAATTTTTACATGGGTTTTTACCACCTAAATCCACATTGCCAACAAAATGGAGAGAATGTAAAAAACAAATAAGTAATCTAGGATTAGGGTATGAAAACATCCACACATGTGTGAATGGTTGCGTATTATTTCGCAAAAATATTGCAAGTGAGATGGAATACCCTAAATGTAATTAAGGGAGGTATAAACCAGGGTTGAAATCAAATTCATCTCCTAGAAAGGTTCTTTGACACTTTCCACTAATCCCATGGTTGCTTCGAATATATAGATGTCAAGACATTGTTGAGTTGATACAATGGCATGCCCAAAATAAGAGCACTGGTGGAAAACAATGATTTGTGGCAGATTCTAAGATGTGGATGGAATTTGACAATAGATGGCCCGATTTCCCAAGATCCTCATAATATGAGGCTTGTTTTAGCTCTAGATAGTGTGAACCCATTCTCAAATCAAAGTACTAAATGGTCAACTTGGCCTGTGATTTTAATAAATTATAACTTGCCTCCATGGTTAGCAACCAAACCATTCTTCTTGATGTTGTCATTAATTATACCAGGAAAGAAAAGTGTGACCTCAGATACAATTGATGTGTATTTAGAGCCATTATTTGATGAGCTAGAAAAATTGTGGAAAGGAATTGAAGCAATTCAAATTTTACGGGATGGCCATTCTATCCAATTCACTTTAAGAGCTTCTTTATTGTTTACGATACATGATCTTCCTGCATATGGCACATTGACTAGTATAAATGTTCATGCATACCATGGATGTCTAGCTTGCATGTTTAAGTCTTTTGTGAGACACTCAAGTAGTTTGCATAAGTGCATTTATTGTGGACATCGTTCCTACCTTAAAATGGAGCATCCATATTGTCGACAAAAGTCACATTTCAATGGTCAAGAAGAGAATCGTGAAGCACCATTGGAAATAAGAAGTGATTACATTATTGATAATAGAGAAAAACAAAGGCAGTTTATTAAGGATGGTGAAATTTGTGGTAGTAAAAATGATCCACTTAATTATAGTGGTGTAAAAAGATTGTGCATATTCTATAAGTTTCCATACTTTGAGCATATATCCATTAGGCACACTGTTGAATTTATGGATACTGAGAAAAACATAGCTTTTGCTATTATAGAAACTCTTTTTGCTGCATATGATACAATGTCATCATGCCTAGACCTTGAACAACTAAAGATTCGCCGAAATCTTTGGGTTGAAAAATGTGGTGATGGAAAATATAGAAAGCCTATTGCTCCTTATGTGTGGAGAAAGGAACAACGTGCACAGTTCTTAAAGTTGATGTATCAGAGTCACTTTCCTACTGGATATGTAAGTAGTAATATTAGAAGCCAAATTGACAATAATAGCTTAAGAGGCCTCAAGACCCATGACTATCATGTCATAATCGAGGATATTTTACCTATTGTGGGCATATCAAGTTTGGAAAAGGGGCCAAGATTGGCAATGTCACATGCCCCAATTTTGCAAAAATAATATTATCTTATTTGATTTTATTTAAGACATTACGTTAAATTTTATGTTAAGTTGTAATTGATGACTCAGCTAAGTCAAGGATATTGAATGTAATTCTGAATATTTTAATTATAAATAAATAAAAGTGGAGACAACAGCTTAGGAGAGCTGTTAAAAGAGTATTTACTGGTCAAGTTGGTGGAGGAGACTCGGTGGAGAGAAAACACACAAGTGGCAGCATCCTCAAACCTCTTCCAACTATTGCAGGTGGCAACCTACATACATTTGGGGTCATGATCCCCCAAGAAAGTGGGATCAGAGAAGGTGACTTAATTAATGACAACTGACCCAAAAGACCTAGGCAATCTTTATAAAAATTCCCATTGAAGAGAGTTGAGGGATGCTCATTCTAGAGTGTGGAAATTGAACCCAGTGATAGATTAATTTTACTCACAACAATTAACAATTGATCATGCAAAATCACTCACAAAAGAGACTGAAATTGGAGCTGAACACTAAACTGTATTAACTCAGTGTACAATAGCCAACCCTGTAACATAATAGGTTGCTGATTAAAAATAACATACATCAGGGATTTGAATGCATGAGGAGCAATTCGAATCTAGCATAAAGAAGGCTTACTAAAATTAAGCAAAATCCTCGATAGGTGTAAAAAGCTGATCCCAAATCTCTCATGGAGCTCACAAATTGGTAAAATGGATTAGGAAAGCTAAAGAGTGGTGGAATGGAAGCTCATACATTCTTTTTCAAGGAGAAAAGAGTGGAGGATGAAGAGGACAAAAAACTAGTTCACCTCACCTAGTCTAGCTTTTCCATTTGCCTTAGCAGGGAATAAAGTAGAAAAAGCAGAAGGGTGCCTAGGAGGCCAGGAATAAAGCAGATTTGATTCCTTGGGATTTCCCATGCACTACATGACTCAAATAAGGAAAGTTTGACCACTATGGATAGGTAAAAGACAACTTGCACAAGGTGGGACACATGAACTAGGCTAATAAGACAGAAATAATTAAATTAATGTCTAAATGGGTAAACTATGGGTTGATTATTCTAACACCCCCCCTTAAGCTTGACTTATGAGTAATATATCAGAAAATTATAGGGCCTAGCAACAAGTATTAGTCACCCTTTACATACTGCATGTCCATTTAAACAAGGAAAGAGGCAAAACCAACTTGGGAAAATCCTCCCTTAAACATGGACTGTAAAACAAAATTGTAGAATCTTGTCTTCACTCATGCTTCATAGCATGATCAACAATTCCCAGTAGTGATTTGAGATTGCTGAAGGTCTTCTCACAAAATAATTTGGTGAAGATATCATCTACTTGTTATGAAGATGAACAGAAGAGTAGGTGAATGGTGCCATCATGCACAAGTTCTCTGATGTAGTGCATATGGATCTCAATGTGTCTAGTTCTCTGCTTCTGAAATGGATCTTTGTAGATTCGAATGGTACTCTGGTTATCACAGTAGATGGTAGTTGAGTACTCTGGTTCGAAGCCACACTCTCCAAGTAAACCCTACAACCATGCACATTGAGTTGTTGCATTAACAACTCCTCTGTACTCTGCTTCTGTAGATGAGAGTGCAATGGCACTCTGTTTCTTGCTTGACCAGCTGATTGGCCCTTCTACAAGCATGAACACATATCTTGATGTGTACTTTCTGTCTGTGCTATCACCTGCCCAATCACTGTCAGTAAATCCAATCAAATCAAGATCAGATTTTGCTTTATAGAAGATCCCATGTGTCCTTGTTCCCTGAACAAAGTTAAGGATCCTTTTGGATTCTTTCCAATGGATCTCATGAGGCTGATCCATGTATCTAGAAGCCAAACTTACTGCATAACAAATATCAGGTCTAGTATATGTCAAATACAACAAACATCCAATCAATTTCCTACACAGTGTATTGTTTACCATAGGTGAAGAATCAACTTCTTCCATCTTCACTCCTGAAAGGAAAGGAGTTTTGCTTTCTTTGCAATCCTTCATTCTGAATTTTTTCATCAAGTCCAAGGAAGGAATGGTGCACCTTGATTCCAGCTTTGGTTTGAGCAATATCAAGCCCAAAAAATTGACTTAAGAGCCCCAAATCTGTCATGGAGAAGTCTTGGTTCATAGCTCCTTTTAAGGAATCAATCTCAGCCTTTGAGCTTCCTGTAATGAGGAGGTCATCAACATATAACACAATGATCATTAATGAACCATTAACTAACTTCAAATAGACATTTGGATCTGATTTGCACTGAACAAAATTTAGTGATAGCAAGAAGCTATCGATCTTGGCATACCAAGCCCTGGGGGCTTGCTTTAGCCCATACAATGACTTTCTCAACCTGCACACAAGAGAAGGGTTAGTAGCAAAAACTTGAGGCTGCTGCATATATATCTATTTAGTGAGATATCCATTCAGGAAGGAACATTTTACATCCATGTGATGTACCTCCCATTGCCTTGAGGCTGCAATGGCTAAGGCTAGCCTGATGGAATCCATCTTTGCCACTGGGGAAAAGGTCTCATTGTAATCTATGCCATGAACTTGTGAGTAGCCCTTGGATACCAATATAGCCTTGTACTTCAGTGGTGAACCATCAGCAGCAAATTTGGTCTTATATACCCACTTACACTGGACTAACTTTCTCCCTGGGGGAAGATCCACTAGCTCCCATGTGTTGCTCTTCTGGAGTGAGCTGAACTCCTCCTTCATGGCTGTTTTCCATATTGGATCTCCAGCTGCTTCTTAATATTTTTGAGGATCAGACTCCACCATCAAATATCATTTTTCAGCAAACATAGGATCCTTCATGCACAGACCACTCTCAAACTGAGATCTAGTCCTCCTTGGGTCATTGGGATCCCTAGCTAGCTCTCCTGCTGCATGTAGTGTCTTGGCTGCCCATTTTGGCCTTGTAGGGCTGTTAGGGTCTGCAATAAACTCATCTCCATCAGAAAAATCAGAATCAGCATGTTCAACAAACTCTTTACTTACTTCTTGAGGTTCAGGTGGAGAAGAGGCTTCTCCAACTTCCACTGCTGCAAGGGGTTCTTCTTCAAACTGAACACACCTTTCGATGAAGGATTTTTTTGTGCTAAAATTTATCAGTTTGTACCCTTTTGAATATTCAGAGTATCTTACAAAAAGACACTATTGTATTTGGGGCTGCAAAGCCTTCTTCTTCTTTGTTGGAATTCTAGCCCAAGCCTTTGAGCCAAAAATCCTGAAATGGGTCACATCTGGCTTGTGCCCACTCCATTATTTGAAGGGAGTCATGCAATCAAGATGTTTATGAGGCACCATATTCTGAATGTAGGCTACACAGTTGATAGATTCGGCCCAGTACTTTGGTGGCAAAGTTTTGGCCTCCATCATGCATGTTGCCATCTCCTTCAGTGATCTGTTCTTCCTCTCAGCAACACCATTTTGTTGTGGTGTGTAAGGGATAGAATGCTACATCTGAATACCTGTATATACACAATAATTAATAAAATCAGACTTGACATACTCACCACCATTTTCATATCTGAGGGCCTTAAGTTTCCTTCCAGACTGGTTCTCAACCAAAGCCTTAAAGACTTTGAATAGGCCAAAAACTTCAGACTTGTGTTTCAGGAAGTGAACCCAGCAATACCTGGAAAAGTCATCAATTAAAGTCAATGCATATTTGTCCTGACTCATGGACATATGAGGGAATGGGCCAGCAACATCACTGTGGATCAACTCGAGGGGTGCAGAGGTTCTCTCATGACTAGCTCTCTCAAATTTATGCTCTGGGTGTTTTCCTAGGATACAACCTTGGAAGACTCCTTTGGAAAATTTTATCTTGGGAAACCCTATGACCATCTCTTTTTCACTAAGATCAGAAAGATATTTGTAGTTTAGGTGGCCAAATCTTTCATGCCAAAGCTTGTTGGCTTCATTAGCATGAATCAGAAGAGCAGAGGGGTTTGAGTAGGGTAGGAAGTGTGAGAACATGTATACCTTTTGAGCATGATTTGCAACTCCTTTTGTAATGAATCTACCACTTGAGATCTCTGTGATCTCAAATTCATCCAGGGAGAATATGACTTTCTTAGGAGACCCAGTGTGGGTCATCTGGTACACTAATAAGAGGTTGGAGGAAATACCAAGCACATACAACACATTGCTAAACTGACCATGATCAAGATCAATCCTCCCTTTGCCCAAACTTTCAATGAGAGAGTCATCTCCCAATACTATAGATGGTCCTTTCGACATGTCAAGTGAGGAGAATGCCTCCTTGGTCGAAACCATGTGTCTTGAAGCTCCAGAATCAATGATAAAACTAGGTGAGCTTGATGTGCCAGTAACCAATGCATGAACTCTCTCTTTGTCATCTGAACTTGATCCTCCTTCTCTCTTCTTTGAGCTTTCTGGAAGGGAGATGCCATTCTTCTCCAGGAGTTGGGTCAGCATGTCTATTTGCTTCTTCATACAAGAGCTTTCAGTGTGATTTCCCTTATTGCAGTATGCACACTTGCTCATTTCTCCTTTGTTTTTCTTCTTCTAGTAGTTCTTCTTGGGACCTTGTGGATCCTCCAGAGACTGTTTCTTATCTCTCTTTTGCTCAGGTGGCTTTTTAGCTTTCTTTTTTCCTTTTGAATCCACCTTCGAATCTCCAGCAATCAAATCTTGATCTTTGGATGGTTTGATGGTGCCCATCATCACCAAATTGTCTTGTTCTTGTGTGAGAGATTCCATGAAATCTGCAAGGCTAGGAATCTTCCAAGTTTGAGATGTTAGTTTTGTGGCATAGAAGGTCGAAACAAACACTGAATAGTCAGGGCCTAGCTTCAAGAGGATGTCCAGGACGAGCTGATCATCTTTCTTTTCGATCCCACACTGTTTCAGCTGCAAAACTAGTGCTTTGAAGTTGGAGAAATATAGCTGCAGGGATTCAAAGCTCTTTGGACTCAGAACAGAAGTAACAAAACTATTGTTTTATATCATTAAGCCATAAGGCTTAACACTAAAGACCAAATACATTGCTCAGCTCAAGGCTGAGTCTACCCATCAACTAGCGAGGGTTTGAAGGCTAGTTAAAAATAGTAATGACCTTAAATGGAGACTGCATAGTTAATGGCAAGTGTGTGGCGAGCCTAGAAAAGCCTCCCAAGCTCAGGGTTACTCCAAACAACAACCCTGATACAAGTAGGGAAAGAACCCAAAATTTGACCACAGGACTTACCCATAAAGAGCCACGGCATTTGAAGACAACCGATGTACCTTTCTCCAAGATGGATGTATGTAGTCTCAAGCCCCTGCAAGGAGTTTCCATCACAAGGTGTCAATATACAAAGTACTTAAAATATTATACACCCTACTGTAAAATAATAACACATGCTGTATGATAAAATTTACGCATAATAATTCACTTGTTACTGAGTGTCGAATAGTATTGTGGAAAGACTGTCAACCATAGCAACAAGTGCTCATAGTTTTCCAAACCCTTCGATGAAGGCAAGCACTCTCAAACAATTTTTAAACTCACAATTTTCGCACAGCAGTAATCGTTAAGGAAGGAGAAAAATGGAGTATAGGAAGGCCACAAACCAAATACAACAAAGCCAACAAGCTCTTGTAGAATAAAAACTCACAACTATAAAAAAATGGCTTTAGAACTAAGCACCAACAACTACAGTAGTAGACACTCCAAGCTCGGAGAAATTTGGGACAAGGAAGAACCCACAACCGCCATGAGAAGCTTGCAGAGCAGCCGAAGGCTGGCATAAACTGCGGGGAAAGAATGACAAGGTATTAGGGTTGTAGAAGTTTTATATTCTCCATTATATGGCTAAGAGATGACCACGTGTCTCAGGAAAAATCAAACCATGCGTGGGTCTAGTTCCATAGTCCCTGCATTGCAAATATTTTTCCAATCATTTAAAACAATGATTCTATCATACAATGCATAAAACTATATTATATGCTTGTGATCACGTCGTAATTCAATATAATTGCTTATCATATGGTTTGATAGTTTATCATGGCATTAGGGTAACGACGTTATGTTAACGTTGACTTAACAAAAAGAATCACCTTTTAAACTTTGGTTATCCCGATAACAATATTGTATAGGAATTATGTTATCATATGTCCATTATATTGTAATCTTGATATCACTATTTTGGATATTTGGTAAACCATGTTTCATTAACGTTGACCCTTGTAAATATAGTAACCATTTGTTATATGGAAGAGTCCAAGTTGAGTGGTTTAAAACCATCGAAAAACTTTAGTATCTATATTTAAATACATTGTGTTCTACGCATAGGTATACTCTTTTAAAACAACAATTCAAGTTGTGACAGTTTATAAAAGTTACATAGCATAGTAAAGAGTAGAATCATGAACTCTTTACAAGATTAACCTTGTATTAGAATTGTATGTCTATAAACAAAATAGTTGATGTATGATCTTAAACCCTATAAAACCAATGAATCAATGGTAGTAAACTATAAAGTTGACTAGTATAGTAATATAATACTTTTATGAATTCTTTTACATAGTTCAGATCGATGAGACTTTAATAGAATTTGGTTGTTTCTCAACTTGACATTTGCCAGTAATTTACCATGTCTATATTTGGTAGATGGGTTTTATGCTTATACATAATACTGGAGGTTACCATGGGATAGAAAGTTGGATTTTAGAGAAAACATTAACCTTGGAAACTGTTCGTAGATAGTAACTTAATGCAAGAAAAGTATTATAGAAATAATAAGAATTGCAATGGAACGATCTTACTCGAATCTATAATCAATAGAACCACATGGTTTGACGTAAATTTAAGAAGTATAGGCAAACAATGTTTTCATGTGAAAAGACACTATTGTTTTTACACTAATCAAACTTATAATGTCAAGAAGTTATAGTCTGTAAGTTTCCCTACCGAAGATAAATATCAAGCAACTTCATACTCAAGTAAGTAGTATGATAATGTATAACAACCAAAAGTACAATTAGTATAATGTTGCAAGATATACATATAAAAGTAGAAGTCACTAAACAAGTAAGATTACAAGTTTAGAGCCACAGTAAGTATCCTTACTGTCGCTACGTACGAATAAGAAAGAAACTCAATCATCTGAACTTTGTTTACAAGAAAAACTGAAGAAAGCAAACTGTTTTTACCTCATAGAAGTTATATGGAATTTAGCAGCTTATTTACTAAGCTTATTATTTGCAAATAAAAACACTTCTGAATACTTTATGAAATTAAAGACGTTACTCGTTTGGTCGTACCCGTAAATCTGTAAGATGTATTAAACTTTCTACGTTAGCATAAATGCTAAGTAAGCCCAGAGTTCAAAGTTAGATTCCACCTACTTGTCATAAAGAAAACTCATCAATAAACTAAAATAAAACAATACACAAGTAAACCTTATTCATGTTACAAAAAGGAAACTACTTAGTTAACATAATTAAGATTATGTAATACTAAGCATTTGACTGTTCCTATTACTGCTAACCGTTAGCTGTTAGTAAGCCACGGTTTCATCATTTTATGGTATCTCAAAATTTTAAATTTTTGTGAAAATTTGGGGTTTTGACATGTGGTAGCAAAGCACAAGGTTCAAACACTAGGCCTTGATGAAGCCCAACTAGCTTTTATGAAACAGTAAATTGAATTATTATGCTGATGTATTTTCTTTTAAATGTTATTCAACAGAGAAATTGTTTGTTGAAGTTTAACAAACAGGTATGGAAAGGCTGGAAGAATATGCAAAGGAGAAATCTCCAGTTACTGAACCAGGAAACTTACCAAGAGATCCTATACCAAAGGATTTAACTACCAATTCCTCAGAACGATTACAAACTGTAAAAGACCTAAAATCTGAAATGGAGTCTGTAAAGTGAGAGAATGAAAGGATTCTGAGGGCTCGGGAGGAGCTGACTCAGATCCTAACTGAAAAGTTTCAAACTAAGGGTAGGGGTAGAAGAACTGAATCAGAAGATACAAGTCATCAATGTAAATCTAAAAAGATGAAATATACTAAAAATGAAAGTAATTCATCTTCAGAGGTGTTTGGTGAACAATGAAATTTCCATTCTACTAGTGATAGTAGTGATGATAATCATTACACTAAAAAGAGGAAATACAAACCTTATGAGGAAATTTATGGGGAATTCAGAAAGATAAAACCACCAACATTCAATGGAGAGTCTGAGAAGGGGGAGGAAGCAGAATCCTGGTTATCTGGGATGAAAAAGTACTTCCAAATATATAACTATTCTAACTAGTTAAAGGCTAGAATGGCTATCTACAACCTCTCGGGAAAGGCTGGCATTTGGTGGCAGGACTTGAAGAGAGTTAAGAGAATAAAAGAAAAGAATGTGAATTGGAGTACTTTCAAGAGGTACTTTAAAAAAAATTTATGTTTGAGAAATACTATGAAGAGAGAGCAAAAGAATTTTATGAGCTTAAATTAGGATCAATGACAATAAAAGGTCTAAACATCAAAATTTTAAGTCTACTTAGGTATGTGCCATACCTTGTAGATGAGAAACCAAAGGTACATCGATTCCTCAGCTATCTACCTTATCATATTAAGGACAAGATTGAATATGACAATCCAAATACTTTGGAAGAAGCTATGAGGAAAGCTAACTTCTGTTTTGAACAAAATCGAAAGAAGGAAAGCTTGGCCAACTGGAAAGACAAGAAAAATAATAACCAGTATGAACAAAAGAAGAAGGATTTTGTGCCCAACAGAAATTCTAAGAACAATAAGGCCAGAAATTATCCTAATAATAACAAATTCCAAGGAAATAAGAATAATTCTCCAAACAATTAGAATAATTCCAAGGGTAAAGAATTTGCTAATAACCATGGTAATTATACCAAGAACTTTGAGAGCAAAGAACCTATAAAGTGTTGGGAGTGTAATGACCCACACTATGCTTTAGTCTGTCCTAATCGAAAAAATACTGTTAGCAATATTCATACCATACAGGAGGAGATGACTGTTGGGGAATTAGCGAGGACCATGCCGAGAATCAACGCAGCCTTGGAGAATCGACAAGCAGAATATCAGACTTCCATGGTGGAAGTAGAAGGTATGATAAATCAAACCCCTGTAACTATTTTGATTGATCCAGGAAATAGTCTCAGTTATATTGCACCTAAAATGGTAGAAAAATGTAAGTTACTTGTTGAAAACTTTGAGAATTTTTGGTTGGTTCAGTTAGCCACTGGTGCTAAAAGAAAGGTAATTTGTTTTGTAAACGAATGTGTAGTAGTTATGGATCATTTTGAAATTTTTGTAAAGCTTAGTATATTGCCTCTTGGTTCTTATGATTTACTGATTCGTATGGACTGGTTAGAACAACATAGGGTAATTTCAAATTGTTATGATAAAACCTTCACATGTTTAAACACTGATGGAAAACTAGTAAGTGTAAAGGGAATCCCTAGAAAAACCACCATCAGGTAGATTTCAGCTCTACAGCTTAAGAGAGCTATTAGGAAGGGATGTAAAGATTATGCAGTAACAATAGCTGATGAGGAGAGTCTAATTAAGACAGATAAGATAAAATTGGAAGACATACTAGTCTTAAGAGAATATGTTGATGTATTCCCTGAATAAATTCTTGGACTACCTCCAAAAAGGGAATTGGATTTCACCATTGAGCTGGTACCTGGTGCAGTACCTAACTCAAAGGCCCCTTACCGAATGAACATACTTGAACTTAATGAATAAAAATCCCAATTAAAAGAACTAATTGATAAAAATTATAGTCTACCTAGTGTGTCTCCCTGGGGGGCACCTGTCATCTTCGTTAAGAAAAATGACAGAACCATGCGACTTTGCATAGATTACCGTTAGTTGAATAAGATGACCATTAAAAATCGATACCCATTTCCCCGCATAGATGATCTGTTTTATCAACTACGTGGAACCACGATGTTTTCAAAAATATATTTAAGGTCTGGATATCATCAAGTTAGGATTAAAGATGAAGACATCTTTAAGACAGCCTTTAGAGCTCAATATGCCCATTATGAGTTTGTTGTTATGCCATTCGGGCTTACTAATGCTCCAGCTGTTTTCATGTGTTTAATGAACAATGTTATGCATAAGTATTTAGATAAGTTTGTAGTCGTTTCCATCGACGACATTTTAATCTATTCAAAAACTGAGGAAGAACATAAAGAACATTTAAAAATTGTTTTGCAAAAGTTACGAGAGCATCAACTCTTTGCAAAGTTTAGTAAATGTGATTTCTTCAAGGATAATATTAAATATTTAGGTCATGTGGTGACCAAGGAAGGGATTTCAGTATATCCCGAGAAGATAGAAGAAATCGAATATTGGTTGTCGAGCGAAATATATGTCGTAATAATTACGTTGCAGTGCAGTTTCCCAACTATTTACTTGTCAATCCGGGGTACGTAAACTGACGAAGCACGTGCACTGTTTGTGTAGGACTGAAGTAGACCTAATCTAACTTAATCTAATTTGCTGAAATCAAATTAATCTAGGAAAGCATTCAAACACTAACTACGAAAGCATGAAATTGAGTAAAGGAAATACAACATGTTAAGAGCTTAACAACACTGACATAAGTGAGCTCACATCCACAAATTAATAATCAAATGACAAACATGAAAGCATGACAATGAAAGCTTGAATCACATTAAGAGTCTCAAATCAAAGACTAATCTAACAAGTACAAAATCCAATCCAATCCACTTCCATTACAACCCTCCTACAAGCTTAATCTAACTTAATTAGAACTTAACATTTAATAATTATTATCCCCCCAAATGAAGAGAGAGCACTCTCTTTTATACATGAAGGAAATAACCATCTCATAATGAGAGATCCACTATCCACTCAACCACTCAACTACTTTCTATTATTACAAGATATGATCCCTTCAAATCCTCCACATATCTTTCACAAATTCTCCACATATCTCTCAACCAAATCTCCATGATCTTCTCCTTAGAATATTCTTTGCATAACTATCTCCTTGAAATGATGGAGGAGATATACGTGAATTCTTTTCTTTGTATTAATCCTTCACATATTCCTACACATTACAAAGCTCACACATAATTGAGATATATATATGAAAAACATGTATATTTTCTAATATTTAACCATAAATTCACTTATAATACTAAAATGAATAAAGTGGAAAATAATAATGTAAAACCCACAAATATGTATGGAAATGGTATGATAAAAGGTTAATGGGGCGATGAAATGTGAGGAATAGCGGGAGATACAGTGGATGAAAAAGGGACATTTTTGAGTCCTGACATTGGCCAGTTCCTAAGGATGTAACGGATGTTCCATATTTCATGGGAATTACCGGTTTCTAGCAGAGATTCATTGAAGGATTTTCAAAGATCGTGAATCTGATAACTGTTGTATAGGAATAAACACCTTATAACCAAAGGTCTAGGGTTACCAACATACTCATAAAAATTGCAGGCAATCAACTCTAGAGTACAAAAAAAAAAGAGAGAGGATAGAATAGACTCACTTGATACACGACGGTTGATCCTAGCTTTGTCCTCTTCTACTCTGCTTCTCCTCCAAAGCCTTCAAGGATGCTTCTCCTTCACCTGTCAAGAGCAAATCCTCCAAGTGCAAGATGATACATGTATATAAAACAGGTTATATAAATCATATGCACAGTTCTTAATCATAAGTATTCATCAAACCATGATAGATGAAAGACATTCAAAACACATACGGAAGAAGGATTCTCTTTATTAACAATAGTGAATGAGTTCAGATTACAACCCAATTCCTGAGACAAGGAATCCTCTGCAACTAAAGGATTCTGAGTTCCACTGCTCCAAAGACTTCTGAATAGACACCACCAGCATAACTTTGCTCTCCAAGTATCATTGATTAATACCCTCCCCAAGGCCTTTATTTATACTTAGTGAAATAAGGCAGTTTCGAGGGTTGAGGAGGTTGAGACAGTTAAGATGGTTATAGTTAAGGGCTTAAAAAATCTCAAATAATCGTGATTTATTATTTTTAATGTCAAAGGAAGGTGTACGCGGGTATTAATACTGGTAACTCATGTATGATACGCAAGTTTCTCTAAGGGGAGCCTACGTACAGATCTGTATGTGAGATGCAATTACAGATAATTGCGTACAACATGCGACATGCTTTAATAAAAGGTGCGTATGTATGCGAGTTGCATATAAGGAAAGGCATGTACAACACTTGACATATTCAAAGATAAAAATAACTAGCTGGATGGATGATAAATGTAGTTCATAACATGCCCATCTATAGTGTTTTAGGAAACCTTCAATCGATAAATGTCCTTTTTTATGCCAACATAGGGAATGTCAGCACTTAGATGGAGAAGTGCCATTTAGGTAGATAACAGATGCTCCCTAATGTGTGAGGTCAGACGGAAGTGATGGCCGAAATACATTATAATCTTTGTCTTTGGAGAACTCAGAAATCCAATGGAGTAGAGGAAGTACCTGAAACAAATACATAATAGTGTCATATACAAAGTCATATCCAAGGATGCTATGTTCAATATACTGGAACACTAGCTCCTTTACAATATTTGAGTACATCATATAAAACGGGTACAAAACCATGTATATTACAAATGTGGATCGAAGCCACAATATACAATAATGATGAGTCTTCAAAGATCTGGAAGCTGTGTACATAAATGGAACATAGTCTTGCATAAATTAGTTCATAGTTGAGGAACTAATGTCTTCATAAACAATCCCAAAGAACCAGTACAATCCAAGCCATGTGAATAAATGTAGGCTGAAGTCGAACATGGAAAGGATTCAACAGTTTGTCAATCAATAGGTGATAATTGACTACTGAAGCAAAGGAATTCACCAATGATGAAAGTGAATCCTGAGGTATGATCGTAAAAAATCTAAGTCTTCATCATCAGGAAGTACTGAAACGGAACCATGCTATGATAAGGAAGGCAATAGATCCTCCAACGGATCACAAGAGTGACTAGGAACTAGGTAAAAGAAGGGAGACATAATAGATAATAGATATGACAATGATGGGATTAGGATATGGATCAAACATTGAATTAAGTCCTTGAATAGTGAGAACGAAACAGAGATGACCCAAGGAAGCTTTTAACTCATAGATAGAACAACTAGACTTATCTTTCATGTAGGAGACATGATCAGATTCCCCAGGTATAATGGACAAGAGGAGGAGTAGAAAACTCAAAGTAATAACTGAACGGAAAGTAAACACTGAGACATGGGTATCGAAAAAGACAGAGAGTGCTATGTTCAAGGATGGAATGCTGCCACTACTAAAAATAAGAGAAAACTTCTTCCTTTCCTTCCCTGTTAAATTTTAACGAGTCCAGAAAAGTCAACTCGGATCCCTCTTCATTTTTTAACAAGCTTGAATAGAAGGGAAAATAATGCTTGATAGTGTCACTGATTCGTGGATTTAATGAGCCTAAACTAGTACATGGTCAGTTGGTGTTTTCACAGTTAGAGAGTCTGAAAACTCCAAAGAATACTCCAGGGGGATCCTTTTTCGTCTAGTTTAGTCTCCTGAGGCCGAAAAATTATAAAACATATCACAAAAGAATTCTCTTAACTTTCGTAGAAGAAAAGGTGAACCTTTTTCGTACTTAGTTAGGAAGGTTCAAAAAAGGTTAAATTACCACCTACCCAACACTCCTTCCAAAACAACGTAAAATAGCTTGAGTTTTATGAGTGTGAAGGAAAGCAAGATCACTTGGAAAAATCCACTCGAGTACGAGAAATGGGGCTTACAACAATAAACTCATTGCTTTTTTCTTAAATGTTTAACGAGCATGACAAAGAAACAAACTACACTCAGAATATTTTTCATGTTTAGGTATAGAGCATGAAAAAGAGAAAACTAAGCTCATATTGGGCGTTCCTTTTCCGTAAATTTAGTCCCTCGGGTCCAGAAAAGTGATAAACCTATGCCTGAGAATACTCTTCTCAATTCAAAATAGAAAAGAGAGGGATCCTTTCTCGTATTATTCCGCATGGTCCGAGAAAGAGATAACCTACCACCGATGCCAATGCCCGTTCACATATTCTTAACAAGCTTGAATGGACAAGTTAACTTGGCAGTCAAGTTTGTTTTGAAGGAGTCAGACCTGGACCTAAAGAAACTCCATAAGGGTGGGGATTCCTATAAAGGGATAGCTTGTAAAAAGAGATTTCAAAGGAGCTCTATTTGGCATCAAAAATATCTAAAAGGATACTCTTGTACCTGAAACAGTTGCGGCATGAGCATCAAAGAACAACATAGGTTTTAAAGGAAGATACTCATGAGAAAAGGGTCCTATCCACAGAAGAACAATGGTAAAAACATGGAACTAATGGTTTATAATACCATAGTCCATGGAAAAATATTGATTGCTAAGGTTAATGTGGATTGAGTATAGATGCCAAAAATGCATTGGAAATGACAAAACCACCCTATGGGAGCAAAAAACACTTTATAATGATGAAAAACCTGTTTCAAGGCAAAAATAAATATGTTATTAGTTGAATAGATTTCAAACTATAGGAAAAAACCCACTTTGAGAAATAAAATTTCTATAAATAGTTCAAAATCAAAACAAAACTCACCATTTGAATTTTTAGCCATAAAAAGCAAGTTTTTACCTCTACCTTCATTCGATCGTTGTGGACAATCTAGTGGACGAAATCAAATTCCGCAAGTTGCAGGTAAGCCTACACCACGAGCTCTTCATTTTGATCCTAGAAATTATTAATTTTGAGGCCCAATTTCATTATTAAAAGCATCCTAAAGCATGTCACAGCACGTATGTGAGTTCACCGTGTAAAGACTCGTGTACACGTGTTCTGTACGTGGGTTTCCTTTAGAGACAGTCACGTATAGTACGTGACATGTCTAACTAGACAGTTGTGTGTACTGCATGAAGGATAAAAAGATAATTATAGTAAATTTGGAATTTTATATGAAACTAATGAATCAAATTACTTGTTTTTCTAGGTGTGAAGATGGTGTTGGAATGGAGGGAACGGGAACATGAAACAATGGACCAAAAAGAGCTCCAAAGTGCACCCACCATACATGCATTGCGAACGAGTGGGTTATTAAATTTCTTTTGCACATCACCCATGCAGGCCAATGTCTGCCTATTGGAGTTCATGATAAACTATTGGGATCATGATTTGGGGATATTTGACCTACAGGGTGAGACTTTGGAGATTAATACCAAGGACATGTATTTCATTACCAGTCTGTCACGACGAGGAGCATCAGTCAACTTAGAGGGCACCGATAGGGGCGGTGACCCTTTAAGTGTCCAGAACTACATAGATGTGTTTTGCACACCAGGTACCCAGAAGAGAGGGATCTGTGTCCCTATTGCACATATCCGTGACTTCACACTACAAGTACTGACGAGCACCATCATGAGGATTGCAGGATCCTCCTGATTACATTTAGCTACACGGAACCAAATGAGGTTGGAGGTGGATTGTATGCATGGTTCCCTCTATGATTGGTGTTCGGGAGTTGTCCCTATCATGAAAAGACAACTCTCTGATTGCAAGAGAGGAAGGCGAAAGAAATTTGGTTATTCTAGCATAATGGTTTCCTTCTTCGAGAGAGAGTACCAGGGTTGAGCCCTACCATACCTCTACCAGTCCTATCTCCATGTTAGCCGAGGTTGAGCAGATGGGGAGACATCTTCCTCTGTCAAGGAGGAGGAGACATAGTGCAGAGTGTATACGATGATGATTTCTATATCTGGTGGGAGCGTCAGCTACTGGCACTAGAGCAGTTTCCATATGCCGGCATGGATTTCCGAGGTGATCCAGACCTTGTCCTCCCTCTAGGAGGAGCATGGGGAGAGCTAGGTAAAGAATTTTTTAATTTTTAAAATTTTTAACATTTTAATGAATTTTAAAAGGATAGATATATACATATGTATACAAGTCTTAATCCTATAAACATGTCAAAATGTAGATATTGGACTAGTTTGCCTTGAGGGGCATCCACGCATGTTTGTTCGTCCTGTCATAGGTGAAGACCCAGGACTGATTAGGGTTCTAGAGGGAAAGCTGGCCAGACTGACCCAAAGAGTTCTGACCTTGTGGATAGAGCATATCCCAGCCATGATGCAGGAGTTCGTAGTTGGGGTTCCACCTGTTTGGTTACGCCTTTTGAGGTGAGTATCCAGAGCAGTGCTTGTATACATAGATGTTGTGGAGGCTGCCGAAGCTGAAGAGGCTGAGGAAGCCAGAGTACAGAGAGACCATGGGGACCAAGGTGGTCCTTCTTAGATCTAAGACATTTTGATGGACTACGATCCACATTTTTGTATATTATACAGTTATGATGGGATCTGAGGATCAGACTCGACCTATCTATAGACATATATTTTACATATATATATATATATATA
>LPNX010092797.1:138479-151039 GCA_001517045.1 Pseudotsuga menziesii
TTCGTGGAATGTGATTGAATGTAATAACTTCAAAATTTCTTTCCAATAACTGAATTTGCATGAACTGATGTAATAAAATAGGATTTCATACCTGATAAGCTTGATTGAGCTAGGAGACCACCAGCTGAGAGTCTAGACAGACCTTGAGCTGGGTGATACCACGTGACAAAGCATCCCATAGAAGCTCAATTACAGCCCTATAGTCAGCAACATTATTAGAAGCAGGACCTAAACAAGCGCCTCCTATGGCAACTAGTTGTCCTAAGGGAGAGTAAATGACCCATGCTGTTGAAGCTAGATTACAAGTGTGGCAACTGGCGCCATTAGCAAACCCTATATACCCTTCAGAAGACATCTGCAACAACCAGTAGATGGTATAAAAAACAAAACCGACAACCTAATGTACATAAAAATACATACAATAAAATTACAAGAAAAAGTGTTAATCCTAAGCATAGTACTTCTTCAAGTAGAGCCAATTTCTAGGCTCAGGCAGCTTGTTCCCATCAAAATAAATTAACTCATATGTACCGTTCTTCAAGAATTTCGACATGACATAAGGTCCTAACCACATGGCCTTGAATTTTCCTACCCCCAGGGGTTGTTTGTCTTGGTCCCAAAGCAAGACAAGTTCCCCCTCAGAGAAAACCCGAGGTTTGACCAATTTATCATATTGAGTTTTGACCCTATTCTTATGAGCTTGATTAGCGGTCAGCACATCTCTACGTTGTTCATCAAGGTGTTCTAAATGTAACAGACATTCCTCAAGCTCTGTCGTATCATGCAACACATGAATAGCTATTTTTAGAGACAGGATTTCACACTCAATCGGGGTAACTGCTTCCACTCCATGAACAAGTTGAAAGGGGGAGAAACCCGTAGTAGTTTTTTTGCTAGTTCGATAGGCCCAAAGAGTAGGATATAGCATGATGTGCCAGTTAGAATAGGATGCATTAATTGTACATTTAAGGATAGTCTTTAAAGTCTTGTTTACAGCCTCAACCTGACCGTTTGCTTGCGGATAGTACGAAGATGAATGTTCTTGTCTGAATCCGAGCATAGTGGTCAGTTCCGTCATCATGCTATTTTGAAAATGACTTCCATGGTCAATGAAAATCACTTTGGGTATACCAAACCATGCTATAATTTGATTGAATACGAAGAAAGCTGTTGTTTCCCCGTCGGCTTTGAAAGTAGGCATTGCCTCTGCCCATTTCGTAAAATAGTCAATAGCGACAATGATGTATTTATGCCCCCCATCCGAGGCTGGGTTGCATGTCACGTAATCAATCCCCCATTTCATAAAGGGGCCTACCGAGATAACAGGAAATAATGGAGCAGGATTTGACCGCATTTTCCTGGTGTAAGGCTGGCAAGGATGACAGTGCTTCACTGATTCCACATAATCTTTGAAGATCATGGGCCAGAAATAACCGACACGTAGTATCTTCTCGGCCGTTGCTAACCCAGATAAATGAACCCCACACGCTCCACTATGGGAATCATTCAGGAAAATCTCCACTTCCACATGGGTAAGGCAACAACGCAAAATGGAATCTACCCCTCTTCGATATAATGTATCTCCTATGATGAGGTAGTTCTTGGCATGAAGGTGTAATTTACGTCATTCCTCATGTGAAGAAGTTGCAGGATACTTCAAAGTCTGGAGATATATAAGAATATCCCCATACCAAGGATCAGAGGTGGATATCAAGAAGATGTGCTCATCTGGGAATGAGTCATTTTCAACGGCTACATCTTCTTCAGTAGGAAATTCTGCTATAATTTCAGCAAAAACTAAGGACTTCTTAGACTTAGTGGACTAGAAATCCAAGTCAAACTCTTGAAGAATGACTATCTATTTGTTAAATTTCCCCCCAACAATCCATCGGGATAAAACATATTGAAACAGATTCACATCCGCCACTACTATTGTGGTCCTCAGTAAAATGTAGTGACGTAACCTCTGAACAGCATAAACAACTGCTAAGGCTAATTTCTCAACGTGGGAGTATCTAAGTTCAGGTCCGGCCAAAGCACGACTAAGATAATAAACGATTCGCTCTACAAGCTTATCGTCCTCCTGGACTAGTACTACCCCAATGGTCGAATCAGACATAGCCGGATATAATATAAAATCCCTAGAATAATCTAGCGGACGCAATAAGGGCGTCGAAAACAAAGCTTTTTTCAATGCCTTGAAAGCAAGTTGTGTGGCTTCATCCCATACGAATGGGGTGTCCTGTTTGAGCAGGCACATGAAACCCTTAGTAATCTTGGCATAGTTAACAATAAAACATCGAAGAAAATTAGACTTTCCTTGCAGGCTTTGAAGTTTCCTGATAGAACGAGGAGGAGGTATATTTACAATGGCCTCAACTTTTAATGGATCCACATGGATGCGTCTACTAGAGACAATGAACCCGAGAAATATTCCTGACTTGACACAGAATACACACTTGTGGGGATTCAAGCGGATTTTATAATGTCTGCATCTCTCAAATATCAACCGTAAATGATCTAGATGTTGGATCCTCTTACGAGAATGTGTAGGAAGATCATCAAGGTATGGTTCGACAATGGCTTTAATATCATGGAGGGCAAAGTTCATAGCCCGTTGAAAGGTTGCCCCAACATTTTTCAATCCAAAGGGCATTTTCTTGTATGTGAAAGTACCCCAAGGACAAATGAAAGTAATTTTATGTTGGTCTTCCAGTTTTATTTGAATTTGATTCTATCCGGAGAAACCATCCATAAACAAGAACACCTCACTTCCAGCACAAGCATCTATAATTTGGTCTATAAATGGCGTGGGATAGTTATCCTTAGGATAGGCTTTATTCAAATCTCTAAAGTCAGTACAGACGCGGATAGTCCCTTGCTTCTTATCAATAGGAATAGGGTTGGATACCCATTCTGTCAAAGCTATGGGATAGATAAAACCAACCTTCAACAGCTTTTCAACTTCAGCCTTCACAACCGTAGCTTTGCATGGGTTAACAGGTCTTAACTTTTGTCGAACCGGTTTGGCATCAGGATATGTTCGGATTTCGTGTTCAACAATCAATGGATCAATGCCTGGCATCTCCTCATATGACCAGGAAAAGACATCACAGAATTCCTTAAATAGGGTTGTATAGATAGCAATCTCTTCAGGAGAGCAATTTGCACCTATGTATATATTTTCCATGACATCAGGGTTTACAGAGATGTTAATAGGTATAATGGCAGAAATATTTGCCATATTCCCCTCGACAAACATTCCTTCCCTGGGTAAGGGATTGATAGGTGTATCAACATCTTTTGACAGTCTCGAATGAAACTCTTGATTTTCTATTCTGCTTAGTTGTGGAAGGAAATAGGATCGATGGTGAAGATCCTCACAAATATTACCACGTCCACTCATGGCTTCCAAAATGGCTTCATTAGAAGGTAAAACCATGTCTAAACAATATATAGAGTGCAAAGAGTTTTCCACCCATGCGGGCAGATAGACTTCTTCCAGATCCTCCGAGACTGCAAGAGGATCCAGAATGGGATCAACAGTGGCTTGAGTGATAGCTTGATAAGCTACCTCCACTACCGATAAGGGTACTTCCAGTTCGTGGGGGGACATGAGAACCCAAGGATCAGTCCTATGAACAACCGTAGCTATGGACCTCCCCACACGAGTAGAACCAATATAATTAACTGGGGCTGGAAGATCAAATGTGCCCATCATGGATGTGTACATTCCATCCCCCAAGCTCTGTGCAGCGGGTTTGACCTGAGCAACCAATGGCACAGCGGACTCATTAGACTGTAAATGGCCTTTTTCAGGTATAATCAAGTTGATCAATAGTAACCAACTTTCCCTCATGTGGAAAAACCACTACACGAAAAATAGCCGACGCAATGGAGGACATCGCATAAGTCCAGTTTCTTCCTAGAAGCAGATTATAGTCCAAAGGAGCATCAATCACTTCCACCTCAATAGACACTACTTTCCCTGCCAGATTAATTTCAAAATCCAGCAGGATACCATGCAGACGGAAGGACCTTCCATTGAAAGCAGTAAGTAGAGTGTTTGACGGGACCAGCTCTGTGGATCCGAGAGCTTTCCAACAGGTCAAGGACATAACGCATGTAGAAGCACCCTCATCAAAAATTTCCCTTCCAATGGTCTTTCCACCATGGATGACATCTATTGATAAGGCTACATGGTAAGGTAGGCGAATTTTAACATCAAACAAATGAAATTTCGCCATGAGACTCGATGAGTCCATGCTGCCTAAAGCTACTAAGAGGGCATCCCGCTTGGTGGGACAACTCTATAGCACCTCTGAAGCTGACATTGCACACAGAGTTTGAGCTAAATATTCAACCACAGAGTAGTTTGAAGCAGCCCTAGCATTAGGGTTATGCAAGTTCTTCTTGAAGACACCTTTCAGTATATTTGGCATAGTTTCAGCAGGTTTCTCTATTGTGAGAGGGTTAGAAGTTTCACCTACAGCTTTACCCTTCTCAGAAGTCTCTTTCTCATAATTTGTATTTCTCATCTGTAACAAAGTCAAAGATCGAACCATGTTGATATAGTTTGGGTCAAGGAAATTTTGAGTGCCCCTTGCTACATTAGAAGCTGAAGTAGAGTTCTGTCCTTGGGAAAAAGGATCCTTCAGGACAGCCGGTTGTTGAGCTTTAAGTAGCTTCTGGGCTTGTTCCATAAGGGGACAGAGGTGGGTAAGGTGGTCCTTGTGGCACAACTTACACGACAACTTAACCTTCTTATTTTCTTTCTTACCCCCATCAGCATTGTTCGCAGGCTTCTGCTTGTTTTGGTTTCCCTCTCCTTTCTTTCCTCTCTTTTTCTTCCCACCGGGATGCTGATTGCCCTTTTGAGAGGTTTGTGCAAAAACATTTGCACTCTGGGGGGAGGGGGAAGCCTTTTCTACCTCCACTGTAGACTGCTTGACAGACAACTGATGAAGTTGCTTAGCCAAAGACTCTATGGTGGGAGAGTTAACGGACCCAACCACACCATTGGCATGGGGTCCAGGCTTAGGCTTCTCCGCATTGTGCGTAGGCCTCGATGCCTCATGGATAATCTCATACAAGATCCCAAATTGTGAATAAATCAAATCCAATTGCTAGGCCCTAAGAATGGCTTCTTCTTCATTCGTTACTACTAAGGTAGATATGTCCTTAGATATGTAGGGCAACAGGGATTTAAGGAACCACTCTAGAAGGAACTCAAGAGGGATAGTGGCTTTTATAAGGCTCTTTCGCCTCCTCCACTCTTGGATATGATCCAAGATGTGGGTATCCTTGTTCTTCCTAAAGGTAGATAACAAGTCCGTTCCAAAATCGTATCGAACTGGAAGCTGAAAGTGGCTAAGAAATGCACTAGCCAAGTCCCAAAAACTACTAAAAGTAGCAGAAGGAAATTCAATATACCATTTTCCGTGGTACTTGTTAAGGTTCTCTGGAACAGACTCAACCTAACTGAATCTTCATTCAGTGAATTCGAAGAACACCATAAATGGAATGTGGTGGCATGAGCCCCAGGATCTTCACCAACTTTGCCCTTAAATTTAGGGATGTCCGATGGCAATTTGGTGGGAATAGGTGGCCATGAGGGGTCATGCCTCACCGGGTCATTCATCAACTCACTAGTACAAGTGATCAATTTTGCCACGGTAAAAACGTGGCAATATCCATGGAAAAGAGTGGATATTTCCACGTCTAAGTGTTTTTTGTTCCGTGGAAACTATTTCGTCGCAATAGAGACGACCCCTAATTTGCATCGCAAGAGCGACGACCCTTTTCCGTCACTATAGCCACGCTCTATATAAGGTTTTTAAAAAAAAGGAAATCCAAGCCGTCGCTATAGCCACGCAATTTCGTCGCTATACCCACGCCTTTCCATCGCTATAGCCACGCTCTGTATAATGTTTTTTAAAAATGGAGATCCAAGCCGTCATTATAGCCACGCAATTTCGTCACTTTACCCATGCCGTTTCGTCGCTATAGCCACGCTTATGCGTCGCTGTATCGATGGTGGGTGAAATTTTATTAAAAAAAAATACTTGCATTGCCATCAATGTATCGACGGTGGGTGAAATTTAAAAAAAAAAAAAAATACTTGCTACCGTCGCCAGCTTATCAATATCGTTCTGTTTCTTAAAGGAATCATAATGTGTGGTGCCATATTCCTTCTCACAACGCTCTTTAGACCACTCAAGCTCTGCCATAAGACATTGGTTCTTGCTTAGTTCAATTGCTAGCTTGCCGACATTTGTGTTATGCTTGTTTTCAGTATCTCTTGCTATTTGTAGGGCAATCGGTGCTGCATCATTATTCTGCACAATATGGATATCACTGATTCAAGAACAGGTTTCACTTTTCAGTTAGTAACAGAATAAAATTCAGAAATTTGTGATAAAAGTCCATGCCACATTACAATTTAATATCAAACTCTTAACACAATTTCAGAGGATAGATTTCAATATTGCATAACTTTTTCTTATGGACAAAAACCTAGCATAACTTTTACTTATGGACAAGTTCAGAAGATAGATTTCAACAATGCATAATTTTTTCTTCTTCTTCCGAATTGTATTGTATAATGGAATTGAATATTACCTGATGCTGAAGACCAATGGCTTCCAACTGCAATGATATTCCTATCATGGTAGAAGATTCTGAATCAGGATTTGCAGTTCTACTCCCAGTTATGGATTTTTCTAGGACATGATTCAAAACAGAACCATATCCTATATGCTCTGAAAAACAGTCTTGTTCAATATTATCGTAAGGTTCTTCCTGGCTCTGCATTGTCAAGTGAAGAATGTTCAAAATGGTCTCAGAATTATCAATACACGCTGTGCCTTCGCTTGAACAAAACATGTAAGTGCCAAAAGGTTTGTATGGGCTTCTCTTGGCAACCATGTCTAACTCCCTTGGAGAACCACGTCCGTAGTTTGATATTGCATAAGTATACTGTATGACATTATCCAGAAGAGTCCTACAAGCATCTTGAATAAAAGAATCAGGTTTATTGGAACTGTCATTAACCATTATTCCATGCCAATGAGGCAAAATAGTAATCAAGGGCTCAGCAATGGACTCAAATGGTGCAAGGAACATCTGAGGAACAATATCATGCTTGGAAACTAGGTGACAAAAGTTTCCTCCCCAATTCTCACGACCAACTGCTTCGACAAGTCTTTCATCTCCCACTAAAGGGAAACCAAATGTTATACAAAAGGGCGAGCTTTGCGTCAGCCTCTTTTCCAGTAACCAAAGTGTGGCCAAGGTTGCAACTTCCCCTCCTAAGGAATGACCCACAAATATAATGGGTTTCAAGTGCCTTTGTTTTGAACACGTATACATTTGCATCTGTTTGATCAAGGAAGACATCAACACAATGTTAAAATAATTGACTAAGTATTCCCTCTTTTTATGAATCTAAGATCAGTTTGTCTTGAAAGTTAAATTTGTTTACCTTCGCTTGGAAATATGTATTCTCCAAAATATGGAGAAACAACTTAACAACTCCCTGGTGGATGAGGGCTGGTTGATCATCATTACCCTTGAGGGAAGCAGAGAAGACCTTGTTGTAAGTTTGTATATTGCCCTCCCCATATTTTCTCCCGTTGACATTGAAATGTTCTATTTCCTGAAATGAAGGGAAGGAAACATATGCAACGCCTTCATACTCATTCAAACTAAAATTCTCTAAGTTGTTTGCACGACGTAACTCTTCCCAAGCCTTGGACAATATTCCAAATGAAATAAGGAAAGTTGCAGTATCCTAACCAACAATGGACCTGCAACAATATTTCTGTGAATTAGCACCAAACAGAGGAAGTAGGTCAAAAACAGATTCTTGGATCTTCCTAACTCCATTCAACATTTACTGATTATAGACAAAATCGTAATTTACTACAACTCCATTCAACATTTTAAAATAAATGCCATCATTTTATCTCTTAAAAACAAACAACAATAATACAGAGATTACTATACTGAAAAATCCAACGTATTTATCTGGTATATTCTCTAGAATTTGCTCAGTCCGAAGGGGAGCTAATCCTAAAAACCTTCCAATTGCTTATAAGAAAAATAATTATAAAGCACTGGGCCCTTCATAGAAAGCACTGGGCCCTTCATTTTAAGAGCAACAAATGCAGTAGAGTTGATGCGAGGGTGAGCCAATAATTATGGTCAGGCCTTTTGGGCCCTAGATGATATCGTAAGTAACCCTTGGGATCAAAATCGACAGTAGCATAAGATTAGGAGAGCAGTGCTGGTTGCATAAGCTGGTTGCATCTCAATGTTTCTGCCTTATTGGTTACATCATATAGGTTATAAACAGGGTTCTCCTCCACTCCCCATTTTTCAAACTCTGTCATCCATGAACCCAAAATGCTTTTGGGTGCTACAATTAGTGGCCTTTCCTCTGGGTACTTAGTCAAAAAACTTTGAATAAAGCTAATCATAAGGAATGTCTTCCCTGTTCCTGGTGCATGTGCCAAAATGCAGCCACTAGGTTCTTCAGCTATAAGTTTCTTTTGCAAAAAGTTAAATCCATCAACCTGGTGTGATTTCATGTGTTTTTTTAGACGGGGATGCAAAACAAGTTTCAGTACAGGGGTACTCTGCTCTGAGCATAAGATGCCTATGGTGCATGTGGGTGTTCCCTAATTCATAGGTGGGAAAATTCTAGGTGTTTTTTTGGGCCCTTTTTGCAGCCCTAAGGAGTAAGTATGGGTACTCCTAAATATGGACTGTCATGAGCATAATCAGTCATCTATAGCAGTCCTGGGCACAACTACATGGATAATGGGCACTTTTCAACCCCAAAACAGTCTCTGACAACTATGAAGAAGCAAAAAGCCAAAAAAATTGAGCATGTAACAGCCTCTAACTCCTGTTACTTTGGTTGTTGATGCGGGGGCATCCATTGCTGTTGAGGTACGAAGGAATACCAAGGCTGCGAGGGTTGTTGCAATTGAGGATTAGTCAACCAAGTATTATAAGATTGCAAAGGGTCTGGGGCCATACCTTAGGGACAAGGTTGCCAAGGTCGTTTCTGAGTAATGAAGTAGACCTGCTCACTTTCTGTGTTTACACCCTGGTAGACTGCTTTCAGTCCTGGTAGAGAAGGGCAGCTATTAGTGGTGTGCTCTAATTCATAGATCTCACAGATTTAAAGCTTATCCAAAATAGTGCTGGTTATGGAATAATTGAGGTTGAGAACACCTAGTCGGATCGAATAACAAATAAAACTCGTAGGAAAATACTAGTAATAAAGGACTAATTTCCAATGGCATGATGAGATTACTTTCTTATATAAGGTCAACTAACCTTAGTGGAACCCAACGATCTCCTCATCCAATACATAATATATCACTTTGTATAATTCTGCAATATAATTCTTACTTTGTATTTCATATCTTGACATTTTACTCCAACAACTACATGGTACCCAATAAAATTGTTGTTTCCTAGAACATTACGTCCTGGTAGATCAGAACCAACAACTGCACACATCTATTGCCACAATGCAGTACCCAGGTTAGTGTTAAACAGCATGAGTTTATTGTATATAATGACTTGCACTAAGCAACAACGACATCATGATTTTGTATACACAAAAATGTAAGAACATTTAAAATTAAAATATACCAATTTACTTAGTTATATATCCCTCTTTTGACAAAAGAAGTCACTACACAAAAATTGGAAAAAGGTGCCACAATATTTAATCAGTAAACTTGGCTGTTTGCAAAAGATGGGGTCCAATGACACACCTCTAAAATAGAGACTTCTCCAGGATTTCTAAAAATCACCAAAAATTTCATATTTGATACCTTTGCCACATATTTTCACCAATATTGCAGATACGTTGTTTATAATGCAATTTATGAAAGAACCTTAACTTAATGACACAGATGTTGAATGGCCTTTTTAGGGTTCCATCATCATTAATTTATTTTTGAAGACTCTGTTTTTATCACCTCTTATGTCAGATTTGCAGAAACTTCTTTCATAATTACTTAAACACTATGTATTCGATACCATCATTCATAATCAAGTACACTGGAAAATTATAATACCTGAAGGTTAGGATGGAAAAGATAATGATGATGCTCCATGACTCAGACTGCAGATCAGTCAACGCCACACCAACTTCAAAGTCACAACTTCACACAAAAAGAGATGCCAAACTTGGTAGATGAGTAATGCACCGACAGTTCCAAAAATTTATCCTGACAGCTGCTCACTAAGTCTTACACACAGTGAAAGGTAAGAAAACATGCAACGCATTAATTCGTTCACAAGCAACTAACTCACACAGGCAGATCTCAAAGCTCACACAAAGTCAGCTCTCTCACATTAGCAGTTTAGTAGTTTGGTTCTATTTTCCATTCACTGTCAGTTAAGGGAGCATTGATCCCTGGGTAGTGGTTGAATGAAAATAGCTGGAGTAGGTACAAATCACAAGGAGATAGCAGGATTGCATTCCTAGCATATTCTCCTGTTGAGCCATTTCAGGCAACAGCATTCGTATCATACAAGATGAAATAGCAGATTGAAGAAATGGGCATTTTACAGTGTATGGGTTGATAAACCTTTGATGCTAAGTATTTTTCAGAAAGAATAAAAACATTGGATGCTGATTTGCAGTAGTAAGTTTCTAACAGTAAATTTTGTCTTTTTCCAAAGCCGATAAGTCAAAAAGTCCACTTGACATCTAGATTTAAATTTCATTCATGTTGTATTCAATTAAATAAATATGGTAAATAAATTTTTCCAACAGTTATTTTTCAGCCATCCCAATAAAGCAGTGAAAGGGCTTACCAGTTATTCATCTAAATGGGCCTACAAATTGGGTATGATAATCTCAAACCACCTTGACATATAATTTTTTAAAGAAGAGACCCAACCATGCAGTTAGCTAGATCCAAGACTGATAAGGTGACCACCTAACTTTCTAACAAAACTAAGATGTTCAAAAAGGTTCCAGACACAACCCAGTCCAAAAGCATTTATATCATGTAAATACTTATCTTACCATGACTTCTGACAACCAAGGGACCATTAGTGTGACAGAAATACTTTTGTCATAAAAGTCACAAAAATAAAGGACAATCCCAAAACACATCATATAAGGCTAATTGAAAAGTTCAAAATGAAGCTATTTATGAAAACAAATTGAAAGGTGGGAGATCTAAACTTTAATAAGAGACTTGCAATCTGTTCTCCTCTAGGCTCTAACATTTAAATTTCTCATAACAAATTCATATAAAATCATTAAGTTGGCAAAATATTTCCCTACTTTAAAGGTTCACAGAACATACGTGCATAAGCAATGTGAGTGTAGTTGATGCACAAGTTTTCTTGCACCAACGTGGCACCAACCCAAGCATTGGGCAATATAATGCAGATGCCTTTGGGAAAGACATAAAGTTATAAAGGAAAGCCAAGAAAATCATTTCTGTTTGATGTCAGTAATAGCAACCCTGAAGCAATCTTTGATTCTAATTTCAAGCAAAACCCAAGAAAACTATACCTGATAATTTTGTTCTGTAAATCTCTGCAGAGAAGTCTTAAATGACTTCAATGTGGCATGAATGCAAGGTTATGGATGCATGTGCAGTCTTATGTGGCATGAATGCAAGATTATGGGATACATAAAAACTCAATGAATACTCAAAATTCCCCATACACAACAGTCTATGAGAAGGGGGCATCAAGTCAAATAAAAAATGAAATTCAATGACTAAACTTTACCACAGAGCCTCCAGCAACAAATGCAAATGATCCTATGTGGAAAAATTGGTTAACAACAACAGCTCCACCTGTATGAACATGATTCTGTGACCCACATATGTTTCCAAGATAAGTCTCTGCACTGTGAGTCCTTACAGCTTTAAACACAAAAACTGATTTACAAATATGCAATTGCAAGCAGATCTTCAAATGCATTTGCAAAATTTTCAAGAAAAAATGCATTAGCCCTTTTTTACCGTCTGATCCATTGGCTTGGATGATCGATGAATGCTAGCATGTTCCCTGATGTCATTGTTGTCTCCAATATAGAGGAAGCAGTCATCACCATCCTGTGCAATTAGAAACTTCAGTGCCAATCAACCACTTTCAAAAGTCACCCAATGCTATCTATGAAATGAGAAAGTAATTGCTAACAAATGAAATTATACATTTTAAGGGAAAACAATTTAGAGAAGAAATCACCAAGTAAACCAACGAGGATAAAGATTGGACTACATCCATTATCCCAACTGTCTTGGACATGAAAACACAACTACACTGAAGTTTAATTTTCTCAAATCTCAGAAACAAGGCTCAAAGAAAGAAAGAGAATAAACCCTAGACAACAAAGTGGAGACCGGTCAAGTGTGAGAGTTAAAAAGAGAAGAACAAACACTCATGTTACAGGGAGTTGGCTAGCTCAATTGCAAAAATCCCAACGCAAAGGATTCTTATCTGCATTAGAATCAGTGGAGCACATTGTCTCCTCAACTACTATGTAAGCCACAATGGCCTGATGATGT
>LPNX010092827.1:0-15566 GCA_001517045.1 Pseudotsuga menziesii
GTTCCATATTGTAACATGCACACCGATGTGGTTCTGGAGAATACCATAAGCAGTATAGGTCAACATTCATAGTTCAACTACCTCTATCTAGGTGTGGTAATGTAAACAAATCTTTTGTTCTTTGGTGTGCCTCGCTGTATACAATACAAATACAAACTTCTATATAGTGCACCAATGCAACTAGACACATAGCACATCCAGGGAAAAAACCTCTTGCATAAACCTTTACTTAACTTGTAATTTATTTTTGTTATATTACACTTAAACATTAACTTGACTTGTAATTTATTTTTACTAAATTACACTTCAACATTTACTTAACTTGTAATTTTATCATCCAAACTCACTACATTTAATTAGATGTATCCAATTAGTGTGCATGTCGTGAGTTCATTGAAACATTGTATTACATTGTATTGCACTTAGTTTGATTTAATTACACGTGCAAGAACTTTGACATAGTGCATTCATAAATAATAGATAATCCACACAATAGATTGACATAACAACATGTGGAAACCGAAGAACTCATATGAAGTGAAATATATCATTCGTTTATAAGTGAAATGTCAATGTACATGTATCAAAAAGTAGATATAGATCCAAAAGTACATGTCTCCAACAGTACATGTATCCAAAAGTACATATATATCCAAAACTATCCAAAAGTACATGTATCCAAAACTATCCAAGCCACTTGCACATGTATGCAAATGTACATATATTCTATAAGGCATGTATCAAAAGTCAAGCTTCCTCTTGTTCTTTCCTGACTTTGATCCACTAGGCTCATCTCTGGGATCAATGTGCGTCGATGGATCCTGCAAATTCAAGATCAATTATTAAATTGAACTAATTATGTACTAATACATTAGAAAATTATAACAAACACTCACCCCCACCTCTGGACGTGTCGGTGTTCGTCCTATCACCAATCTCCTCCTCAGTGGAGTCGGAATCTGCAATACCATAACTCAATTAACTCAAAACCTATCAACATCTTGTTGGAAATTGAATGAAACAATTAGTCATCAATAGACATCTCACCTCAACGACATCCAGTGATAGCTGGAGTTCAATTCCTTGTGTCGTAGACGGAGCCGTTGGTTCAACATCAATGATGGTCGGACCGGGGGGGCTAGGAGCTACTTCTTCTGTTGGTGGCTACAATCACCAAATGTTGAAGTATTTAGACATGCATGAGTAAACAATAAAATACAATAATAAACTATGTATAGCTAAACAACAATAATAAACTATATGTCTATATCAACTTAATGAGTTCAAATATCATCGAAGGATATACATTACCATGGTCTCAACTGTGTTAGAACCAAGGGGGGCAGGAACTGCTCCTACTGCTGGTGCCTCAAGTGTGGTCGAAACAGGGGGGGCAGGAACTACTCCTGCTGCTGGGGCCTACAATCACCAAATGTTGAAATAGTTAGACATGAATGAATAAACAATAGACAACAATAATAAACTATGTCAAGATCACGTTGAAATAGTTAGGTATACCTCGATGTGACTAGCTGCCATTGATGAAGCAACATCAACCGTTGCATCAACCATCGATGCTATACTTTCTTCCGTTAACTCCAGCTTCTGATGCAGTAAACATGCAAATCAAACATTAACAAAAACAACTTATGCACCAGATTTCAAGTTAAGAAACAAATATCATCGAAGGATATACATTACCATGGTCTCAACCGTGGTAGAACCAAGGGGGGCAGGAACTGCTCCTGCTGCTGGTGCCTCAATTGTGGTCGAAACAGGGGGGGCAGGAACTACTCCTGCTGCTGGGGCCTACAATCACCAAATGTTGAAATAGTTAGACATGAATGAATAAACAATAGACAACAATAATAAACTATGTCAAGATCACGTTGAAATAGTTAGGTATACCTCGGTGTGACTAGCTGCCATTGATGAAGCAGCATCAACTGCTGCATCAACCATCGATGCTATACTTTATTCCGTTAACTTCGGATCCTGATGCAGTAAACATGCAAATCAAACATTAACAAAAACAACTTATGCACCGGATTTCAAGTTAAGCAACAAATATCATCGAAGGATATACATTACCATGGGCTCAGTAACTCCATGGCCGTGGGCAGCTTGAGTCTTTTTTGGAGTGGACCACCTCATGTACACATGACCCTTGTCCATGGAAGGCCTGGGAGGAGATGCATATATAGGCAATGGTCCAGATGTTTGGGTCGGTGCCTACAATCAGCAAGTGTTCATGTAGTTAGATGTATGCATAATTCAACAAACACATGTACATGAATTTAAAAAATGACAACTGTAATTGTTTACCATATTAAAATGTTTACCTGGGTACCATGATGTGTCTCGTGGATCTCTCCACCTAGTGACGGATCTTGGATCTGCAAGTTTAATAATTGTAAATATTAGACCATAGATAGAATTAGTGAACTAACATGTAAAGTATGTGGAAATTAACAAATTATTGACAAGCATAATTGAAAAATTGAAATTTTAGAATGTTTACCTCAGTAGAACCAGATGGGTCTGTACCATCATGGATCCCTCCACCAACAAAGGGATCGGTCGCTGTAATGCCATGCCCCAATCCAAAGTCTGGGGGGTCTCTGCCGTCAAAACGCAACAACTGCAAGTTCATGAAATTAATATATTAGCTCAAACTATATATATGTGTACAAAGAGGAAACTAAATGAAGAATTTATTAAAATTAACCAGATCTACATACCTCACTCAAAAAACCACTGAACGCAACATATGTGGAAAGACCATAGCAGGGCTGACCACACGATATGCACACGTGAGTATCAGAACTCTCTTGGGGATGTGCCGATGGTGGTGCACTGGTGGATGGTCATGTATCAGTACATGGTGGTGCACCAGTGGATGGTCCTACACTGGACGATGGCCCCGAAGAAGGAGGTGGCCCTGCATCGTGACAACTAGGTCCTGCATCCCCACCCATCTGCTGAAGAGTAGTGGTATGGCGAAGGACCACTCGTGCCAGTGTCAAAAAAGCATCCCGTGTCTTAGCAACTACGCGAGTTGCAGGTGGGACATCTGGCCCATGCAATGGCGCATGAGGTGCAGGGATAGGGCGATTAGGGTCTTGGATCCTCGCATTGGGTCGGTTTTGGGGCATCCCCCACCGATCCCCTGAAACTCTAAGTAAGAAAAATAGTTCACGTGTTTATGCAACACAAACTCCGCATACATCTTTCGAAGGAAATACAGGGGCATTTCCCTATTGTTATGCAGTGGAAAATCAAAGACCATATACCATCTATCCATCCAGTTAACGAAAAATGGTTGGAATGTGCACCACTCAATGGATATATGTGGCCGGTTTGCATTTGGGATTTCTCCAGTCCTAGGATCCCTAAATAATGCAAAAATGTGCTCCTTTGTTATTTTTAACCTTCTTATTGCCACATAATCCAATCCATCCTCTTGTTCTCTTCTTTTCCTCTCTCTATATGATGTGATATCATATAGTATATTAGTTGACTGCGAAATAGTGTCAACAATAGCATCCATGGTGGATGCAAGCGAGCGGCGAATCTCATCTCCGCCACGAAAAGAAGCACCGATGCCCCTTAAGCGGGAAAGCTCAATCAGAATTGCGGCATTCGGATCCATTGCAGCAACTGCAAAAAAAACATCAATAAGCAAATCATTAGAAACATATACATCGCATATAATGACGTCTCTTCAAAATTGAAAATGTATTAAATCAAACTCAAGTTAGCAATTTAATGACAAATTCACTTACATATATTTATTTAAACTTAAGATTAAACATTTCACAATTAAAACGTAAGTTTCGTTCAACTTGTGACTACATTCAGTTAATGAGTAAGTAAGAATTGGATATAACTTCTTCTGGCTTAGAAAGATGGTTGCGCTAACTTAGAAAGATGATTTGAATTTTGTTGAGAGGTTTGTCTTTCATTTAAGGTTTGGATTTTGGCAGGAAAGGAGGAATTTTTCATTGTTTGGGACATGCCTTGGAGGCTATGATGATGTTGCTTGATCAAGGACAATCTTTCTTAGATCATGATGATGGATATTCCAGAGCTAGTATAGTCCAGAGTTCGACAGGAGAAAACCCCAATGATAGGTGTCAATGGGCATTGTATGAGTACAATTTCAAGCTTATGATGGTCTCCTATGTGTATATATGTAGAGCATATGATGTGTATTATGATGATCCTTGATGATTACTTGATATGTATCATGTAGGTCATGTTATGTACATGCGGGGTTCATCAGCTAATATTGATGACTTTGTAGAGAATTTTGAGAAGTGTTCATTTTCTACTTGTCTTTCAGGATGTAATCGTGCAGTGTATAAGGATATTGGGGCATGCATTCTGAATAGTGGGTCATCTCTCCATTATGAAATTGTCCATGGTTCTATAGCGAGCATGAGTTCTTTCATCACTTTTTGAAAAGATGCTTGTTTATGCTTCCAGTCATATTGAAAAGATGTTTGTTTATGCTTCCTAGATTCTAGTGAGAGTGGTTTTTTTTCTAATGGTTATGGTTTTCACAATCTCTAGGAATTTTGGCTTGCTTGTAATTTTAAAGGCCTTAATTCATATGTATGGCATATGATGTAGATTTTTAGGCAATATTTGGTTTGTTGGTGAATTTCTCTTGAAGGGTAGGCTCTTTTGGTCATGTAATTGTTTCGGTTATTGACTATTCTATTTTTTTTTATGTACTAGAGAGTTTCATTTGATTAGATATGGAATAGCATCTAAATTGTTTTTTATGAGGGAAAAAGAAAATACAAAGTTTAGTCTTCCTACATAATGCATGTCAATAGGGTTTTTTCCAATGGCATTGCCTAGAAACATTTGTGTCAATTGTATGTGATTAATTTATGTGTTTAGTCTTGGGAAAGGCATTGGCATATCATCATCTTTGGTTGGTTGGTGTTTTGGCTATGAGATGTTTGTTTTTTTTTTATGGCTTTTATTGCATTTACAAATAAAAAATGGTAATTTAAGTATCTATTTGAAAAAAAAAGCTATGGGTGAATGAATTACCTGTTAATATGACGATTCACCGAAGGATTTGTCTTCAAATCGAGGAATGAGCACTCTTCCAAGCTCCTAGGGCACGGGCATGCCGTCCTAATCGTGATCGTGTTTGGTGAAAACAACTCTCGGGTCGGGCCTGTGCATTTTTTTATTTGTTTTTAGATTTACAAAACGCGCACGCGTTATAGAGTTACAAAACGTGCGCACGTTTTGTAGTTCTATAACGCATGCGCATTATTGTTACCTGGCCTTTTGTCTGCTGACATGTCAGGCTCAAATTTACTATTCCAAGTGCTATGGAAGAGGAGCGCGTTCTTTTTCTATGTAACGTGAGCCTGTTCCTAAAAAGTAAGATTGCATCTAAAAGGTCCCTCAACTTCTTGCACACACCCATTTCAACTTTAGGAAGGATTTGGAATCGATCTATTGTAATACTATTGTGTAGGATGTTTTTGGTTATTAGGGTTTGATAAGTACCTCTCATGGGTCTTAAGGTTGGATATAAATGGTCCAATTAAAGGAAAAAAAATTACTTCACTTATATGGGCATGTTACTGAAGAAGTTGCAATTCAATGTATGTTGAAAGGTGGGTACGTTGCAAAATCATAGTTAAAGTTGCACATAGGTATTTCCTATATGGAAGAGGAAGCATATTTATGTAACATTTGAATGCATTGTATGGATGATATGTTATTACTTTGATTAGATTTTGTGGCATAAATAAAGGTGTATTTTGTTTTGAGGTAAGTCTTTCACTGGCAATCCATTTCTAAAAGTATGTTCGCAAATGGTAAAAGAGTTGGCTATAAATTATGATCTTACATCAATGCACAGGTGTGATGAATATTAAATAGGATTGTAGTTATATCTTGATAGCAAATATGAACTCTAGAGGAGCACTTTGAAGGTAGAAGTAGTTAGTTTGGTTGTATCATGCTTATGAGCTCGTAATTTTTTATGGAAAAATTTTTGTTGACACGGGAAAGTTACAATCTCATTGTGGTTTATAAGAAATGTAATTCTGTTATAATATTGAATGACCACCTCTTGGAAATATTGGAGGAATGGAACATGAACTACAGAAGGTAGGTTGCATATGCATACCTCTTGGGAGGAAAAATTTAATAAAATAATTTACAATGATTTGGTGGACATAACCCCAAGGCTGGGGTGAACCATGTATTCTAGTGTCTCTCATCTACTTGTATTTGCATGTGATTATATTTAGGTTAAAGTTTTTATTATTATTTTGCATTAACATTGTGGGATGTTGTGGTGGAATCTATTATTAATGGAATTGGACTGGTATTCTAGGAGACTAACTACGATGGTTGATAATTAAAGAACAAGCGAGAAAAATTTTGCCCTATTTTTCTCACAAATTGGATTAAGGTTTATGGGGTATGTTACAGATGGTATCGGACCCAGAGTGACAACACTCGGCCCTATTTTGGGCTCAACATGAAGTTAGCAAGTATGAAGATGTGATACTAATGTATGAAATTATTTCATGGATGCATGGCAATGATGGACGAGAGAACTAAGTTATCCAAGTGGGCCTCAAGGATTTAAGGAGGTAGGTAAAGAGGATAAAAAGAAATATCATGACAAGGTATGTTATCACGTGAACGATTGATTACAACCAAAAGCAGGTGAGTAGTTTTTGCATGTTGTCAAAAAGGTTATGTTATGTTTATACCCCAAAATGGGTGGTTGGGCTGTGAATTTTACTAATACATCAAGGAAGAATCGGCATCATTTTCTTAGCATTGCCTCTAGCGATGGTTATACATGTATAGATGAAAAATGATGGACATTGGAAATAGAGCACCAAATAGGAGGGGGATGAACTATGGGTTCCTTAGATAAAAAATGCATGGGAGTTAGCAATAGTTGTTAAAGAAATGGTATTAACTATTACTAAGAAATTTCAAAAGTCATGTGGATACAATACTTTATGAAAATATTTGATGTTGAATCCTAAGTATTAAGCGAATCACCACTACTTACGAAAAATTCTTTACACCTAGACTATATTTTAAAAGGGAGTCTAATTTAAACCTAGATGCCAAATTGTTCCCTATAAAACTAAAGGGGAGATCTAAATAAAACAGTACTTCTTAAAGTATTTTTGTACCCCATATAACCACAAAAATAGTATCCTAGATTAGGGGAGTAGGCAAATTAGGAAAAATAGAATATGCATGCTTTTACGATTATGTTCTTATGCTAAAGGGCGAGTTGGGATGTATGATTAAACACCCTAAAAAGATTCATATGTAAGTAAGAAGATATAATTCCTCATACTTTCTGTCATGTTAAAACATTGTTGGAAGATGGAAAACATGTCGGTTACAAGGAGGTTGTATCAACCATAAAAGAATTTATTATGAGAAAAGAGTGGATTAATTTTGAAAGAATAATATTCCAAACTTACACTTACCTTTAGTGAACATTATTCATTAGTAAAATTTTTAAGATGTATGTATTCAAAGCTCGTGTCAAGTGGGGCTTTACTCAAAAGTACAAGGACCCCCTTGACAAGTTTATTTTTTTCACCTAAAGGCACCAAAAGGAAAAAGGGGACTATATAATCACTTGGGATTTCTACGTCTCTAAGCTTACATGTATTATTGTTGTATAGAATGGGATTATCCCTTCACTCATAACTTCCAAAGACAAATGAGTGACGATATTTTTTTTGTTTTATTACTATTAGGATTTGAAAATGAATGTCGTATGATGTTATGTGCTAACATTGTAGGATTATGTCCTGAACACTCTTAGTAGACATTGACTGTTAGTAAGGATATTCACTTGCTAAATAATGAGGTTAAGAATGAGTGGTGTTTTACTTTCTAACTTATAATAAATTGTCGGATTTCAAGGTTTTATGAATGAAGGATTTCCTGTGGATTTTGTTGTTTATGTACTGACATTGCAGGGTGTTTCCCAAGATTAGGACCGATGTCAGGTAAATTATGGAATAGAAAGTCCCTTCGTAAACCAGTTGCACTCAGCTACCGAAATTGAGTAAGGAGTTATTTTGGATGATATACAGGGTTGTATGAATCCTAAATTATGATAGAGGTACAAATCATTATGACTTATGAGAAGTTTTGGAATTATGGTTTAGTGATAGTTGTGATTTATATTTAAATTAGCCGTAAAGCCAATTCACGAATCACGACAATGACAATGAAGTCATGTTAAGCATCATAGAATGTGTGTCACAAAAATTCAAAGGTTGTAATTAACATTATAAACGAATAAAGAAAATACATGTTGCGGGAGCACAATGGTGTTAGGCAAGTGATTTTTGGGTGAGCACATTGGTGTCAGGAATACATGCTATGGGAGAATAATGGTGTTAGGAAAATGATTTTCGTGTGAGAACATTGGTGTTAGGCATATGATGTGGTAGGAAAAAAATGATGATCTAACTCTACCCTACTTTTGGGCGAAAATGAATTCCTGGATTCAAAGAAAGGAGGCTTGAGGGGAACCATGAAAGAGTATGATATCAATATCAAGACCTAGGCAAAGCTTGACATCTGGAAGACAGTAGCCCATTTGATGTCATTGAGGAGAAAAATTTTGACCAGTGGTCAAAAGGAGAGTAACCTCAGGAATAATCGTAAGTCCACGTGAGAATTGGAAAAGAAACTCAAGGGAGAGTTTGAAAAATAGGAAACCTAAAATGTGTTAACAAATTTTCCAAGTAATTAGACTGAAACATGTGCTAATGTGTAAATTCGAAGAAAGGATCACTTTTGGTCGAAGACTATATAACTATCCAAAGGTTGGAGATAAAATGGCCACTCAAAGGATAGTAATTATGTTTACTCATGAATCAATTGCATTATGTAAAATAATTGGGTATTATGATACCAATAAAAACTAGAAGATGTTCCATAAATTGACAATTATTATAATGCAAAAGGATCCATGACTTATGTTTAAGTTGAATTATAAATTTTGGACATGATTTACTAAATAAATTTTGGGCTAGACCCGATCTTACTGCATGAAACAATAGGTCTTGAATGTTAGCATATGGAGAAGATACAAAGAGATCCATGGGATGAGAATAGAAAGACGAAAACAAGAAAGAATGACAAAATAGAAGAAGGAAATAGGTTGAAAAACAAGAACACCGAAGACAGTTTTATTTTAAAAGGGGAGAGGATGTAATATCCCTCTCACATACCCTAAACGTTTTGTAATTATGAATGCTATTGTACTTGTTTCTTGTGAGGAGATCAAGGCGAAGGCCCCACCAGAAACAAAAACTTTGCAACCACATGAGGTAATTAATCTATGTAGAAAACTTAGAAGACATGAGATGGTGACACAAGGGGCCAACCAAACCCCACCCGGGGCTAGAAGTGAACACTTAAAGAACCTTATTTGATACCATAGTCTTATGTATCGTTTGGATTATGGCAATTTAGACATAAGGTCCGACCTTATAAAGGGATTTCCTACTTCGCTAAAACTTATCTCAACTAAGACACTATAGCTTAGTACTTAATCTTATGATGATTAAGCCCTGGTGGAGGAGGTTGCAATCATTATCTTTTATGCCACATAAAGGAGTTAAGAGTTAAAGTTGAACAATTTAAAAAAGGAAGAAAAGCAAACATAAGGGGTTAATTATCAAAGAACTATAGGTTGTAGCCTCCTTAAAAATATTTATCACCATCCACGTGCCTTGTCAAAAATGGTGATACACCATCTACCTACATTAACACATGAAGACTTATATTATACTTGTCATACATACGATTAATATATAAAGGTTAATTATATATGTGTGTACATATTAAAGAGGCGATAGGGAAATGCTTACATAGGTAGGCACGATGAGTGGAACTACATTTACCTTGTGCCGCTATAGCATTCTCATTAATGGCGTTGTTATATATATAAGAGTAGAGGGTTGTGGTTAACCCGACCAAGATAACGAGGTGTAAGTTAAGTGATGGGTTGTCCCACCGAAAAGAGCATCGAACACTTGGGAGAAAAAATCAGAGAAATGTAACGATTTCCTTTGACAACCTAAGCCTTAGGTGTCATCCTAAGTAGAAGTCATGATCAAGACAGTCCCTTCGTTAGCAATTAGCAAACCCCTATGATCCTTCTTCCGGTGTTTACTAGTATCCTTACAAAAAGGGGAAGAAGGTATTTCCTACTTTGAAAGAAAAATGAAAAATGACTCATGGATGTCTAGTAGTATCCTTACAAAAAGGCGAAGAAGGTATTTCCTACTTTGAAAGAAAAAGGAAAAATGACTTATGGATGAACTTTTGGTGCATAAAGATTATTTTCTATATTAATTATATGGATCCCCTATCCTAAAATACATAGGAAGAAAACCTTTCTAAATAAAAGAATATTTGTCCTTGAGAAAAGTTATGGTTTTAGTTACCTTCCAAACAAATATTTTCTTGAGTGTACCAGACTCATAAGCACATTAAATAAAGGAAATATTTTGTTAGGCATTCATTAAAGAAAATACTAGTTAGGAGGAGCCGTTACTCTCGTTATTTAGTGGTTCAAATTTGTTTGATGAGGGCGGGCTTTGGGCTGGGGGGAAAATAACCAGTTTCCTTATCTCAATGGTGGGAAAACATTAGGAGCGCAGCCGAGGTCTTAGTTACGCAAATTCACCCTTTTTGTCCCATTTCTCTTTAGGGTAGGCGAACCTCTGCAGGGTGGGATCCTCGAGGTGACCTCCGCACCGGGGCTCTATATTGAGGTAAGTCTGAAAAATGATAACCCTTGGTCTGCATATAGCTGTGAGGTTTTATTTACTCTTATATGCAATCTAAAAAAAAGACGAACAATGGATTTGCCTCCAAGATTTTTGTTGTAAGTATTGATCTGCATATTTCCTGTGATTTGGTTATGACATTAGGCGATCCAAACCCTGCCAAGGGATTTGCATATCTGCATAGATTGATTGAAGGTGTTTGTGTATGGTTAGGGTGGATTGTGTGTATTTTATCCTACTGACTAGCTACCACAACTATGGATTTTTCTTTTGATTACCATCCATGGCTGCGTTGAACGATAACCTCGACTGAACGCATGCCGGCTTATGGGCCATAACCAGATCTATTATATCATATATATATGCATCTGTTGAACAATAACCTGGTCTTAGTAGGTTATACCTGCCTACGTCTTACGTAGGTTTACAGATCCGGAATTGGGAATCTGAGCCAGGATTTAAGTGTTTTATTACCTCCATCTCCACTGCGTTTTTGGACATAGAACCAGGGATTATCTTCTTTTGGCATTTTGTTTTTACATTACTCTTAATACAATGCATAACACTTTGAAGCTTTATTCCAAAATACCAAGTACCCAATATCCCCTATCTTCCATTACTACTAGGTCTACACAAAAATCATGTAGTCACTGTTAATAGACGAAAGTCGTTACTGGTATTCTAGAATGGAAATAGTAGGCGATGGTTGCACTATTTTAATTATTAAGGTACCAGCTTACATGTGATGGAATTGCAGCTCGACGTATTCTGCACAATAAAGACAAGATATACCTGCTACCAAAACAGAGGTGGGAAGGTCGTGAATTACCTGCTACGAAATGAAAGGTAAATCTCATTTATCGCGACACGTGTTAACATGGTTTTAAGAAGTTAGAATCCAAGGGTTTCGAAATACTTACTGCTACCATTTTGTGTAAATACTCATCCATCCTGCGAAAGACAAGGGACGAGGTCATCAGTGATCTGGAGTTTCTGGTCTTTGGGGTTTATAGAAGAAGATATTCCATATGGGTACATCTCCTTGCTGCTCGAAACAAGCGCTCAACCGTGGGGCCTTGACTGCAGAGGAGGATCTGATTCTGTCCAAATACATTCAACTTCATGGCGGTGGTGGGTGGCACAAACTCCCCCAGAAAGCAGGTGATTCTTAGCAATTCTCTTATGGTAATGCTAATTACCATAAATAAGTTGTTTTTGCAGGTCTTAGCAATTCTCTTATGGTAAACAGTAAATAAGTTGTTTTTGCAGGTCTTAAGAGGTGTGGAAAGAGTTGTAGATTAAGTTGGCGGAACTATCTTTGTCCCGAAATTAAACGCGGAAACATTTCCTCCGATGAGGAAGAGCTCATTGTTAGGATGCATCGTCTTCTTGGCAATCGGTCTGTCAACATTTATTGAGTCACCAGACTTCATTGTTTTCGCACGTCGGGGTTTGTGAATTTAGAATGGGTAATGGCATACTAATAAATATGGATGCATGCAGGTGGTCGCTGATAGCAGGACGATTGCTCGGAAGAACTGACAACCAAATCAAGAACTACTGGAACTCCCATCTGAGCCAAAACGGAGTACAATCTCAAGCCAAAGCGAAGAATCTCAAGAGAAGGCCAAAATCCCCTCCCACCTTAGAAAACCATGTGTCGAGAGCTATCCCGATGAAAATGAAACCGAACAGTTCTAACGGTTATGGCTCCAGTACTAACCATGTGTCGAGAGCTATCCCCGTGAAAACCATGTGTCGAGAGTCGCCATTGAAGAAAGAATGGAAGAGTTCTTTGATAGCACAGAACGCGTGGACTGGATTCATGAAATCGGTTATGTAACGTGGAAAATGAACTCCGAATACAAGCATGTTGTGCAGTAATTAATTTGACTCTGAGTACTTGCATTTGTTTTCTAAACCCTATCATTCCGTATGTAATCAAGCTACTAAAAATATGCAACGGGATATCGAGGTAGGACGGATATCCTTATATATGTATTAATGCCCTTCATAGTTATGTATTAATGCCGTTCATAATTAGTACTTGGCAGGAAAGTTAAGAAAGCTGGGTTTTTATTTCAATTATAAAGTATGTAATGTTTGGGTTTCTATTTCAATTATAAAATATGAAATATGTAATGTTTAGTTATGTTGTTAAGATCATAAAATAATATTTGTTTTTTTTAGTAATTGGAATCTTTATTGAGAGTACTCTATAGATTTTTTTTTATGAAAAGTGAGAGATAATGTTTTTAAAAATAAAAAAATTGGTGAAGATTTATAATTTATAAAAATATAATTAAAAATATTAACTTTAGTTTATATCATTTAAAAAAAAATTTGATTGCAAATTGAACATTAACAATTAAATTATATTAAATTATATTCATTATATGTGAAGAAATTTTATCCATATGCTTGATTTATCTATGTTTAAAATAAACTTATCATGTTATATTCTTAATTGTATTGTATTGATGATGATCCTTAACCTCTCCTCATACATATATACATAATAATAATAATAATATAGTTTCTAATAATAATTTAATTGCTAAAGTTTACAAAGATGTACACTCTACATTCTACATTTTTTAAGATTTTAGAATTTATATTTGATTTGGTTAATAATTTGAATATTTAATTGAAAAATATATTTAATATAAAGTTTAAAACAATTATATCTATATATATATCTATATATATTAAATTATAAATAAATAAATTATAAATTTATAATCTTTATTATAAATTAAAGCCAACTCATTTATTTATTTATTTTTACTTTACTTATTTTGATAAATAATGTTTATTAACTCATTGTCTAAATAATATTTGTAAAATTAATTTATATTAATGTATATAAATGAAAAATGAAACAAATGAATTGAAAGAGTAATTTTGTATATTTATGAGCCACTTATTAATATAATATTTTAATTCTACATTTGTTATGGTAATTTAAGGGTTATTTCAATATCCTTGTGTTCAATCATATGTGAATATATTGGTATTATTTCTAAATATTTAGACTTAATATCAATTTTTAATTTGGTATGATAGTATTTTTAAAAGTTATTTTTTTTTTAAATTTTTTAAATAAAAATGTTATTTAAACTTTTTTTTAAGTAAACAACCAATTCATAAAAAAAGCATTAAAATTGGAGTTAATGTTGATTTGGAATCAAGTATTTTAAGGTTTCTTTCTTTTCCAATTCTAGTAACAACCATGTGGATCGTAAAACTAATATAATTAAATAATGTGACATGTTTTTTTTTAATGAAACTAGTGTTAGTAGATGCAAAATAAATGTTACTTTTCCAATTCTAGTAATGGATCGCAGAATTAATATACTTAAATAATGTGACATGGTTTTTTTTAATGAAACTAGTGTTAGTAGGTGCAAAATAAATGTTACATTGTGTAATTGTTGTGGTAATAATGATTCCAAGAAATTGTTGTATAATTGTTATCATTTAAAAATTTTCACCTGAAAATATGAAAGTTTTAGTTACAATGGAATTTCATTAAAAAGTGAGTATTTTGTTCAAAATCTTATATATCTTTTTGGGATTATAACAAGAAACATGGTTTTTATAGAAAATGTTGATAATCTCATGATATAAAGGAACATGGTTTTTATAGGAAATGTTGATAATCTCAGTATTGAAGAGTAAATATGCAGGACAAAATCATACTTATGGGGAACTGGAAATACTGGTTAGGGGAAAATGTTATTAGATGGTGGGACTTATTTAAGCATATATGAAAAAGGTTTTCAAGATTGGTGAGGATACAAAAAGTACTAAGGGATTATTTTTAGAGAGCACTTCCTATTACAAGTTCATGTGTGTCTTCGATGGGAAAATTTTATGATTTATATAAATCCTAGTTGCAAGAATAATTCCATCTATGTCAATCGAGATAAAATATTGGAAATTCCTACAAAGAATATTCAAATCACCTAGGTTGACAATAAGAATGTTCAAACATTTAAACATTCTTCATTACGATGGACACATATGTGTTGCATTCACATTTTTTGTTATCAATATGGATGAAATGGATATTGTTTTGGGATATCCATGGATGGGATCAATTGCTACAATTAGTACCAATGTGGAAAAAAACTTTTGAATGTTTGGTACAAGAAAAAAATCACACTACAAGATATTATGGTTGCCAAAGGACCAAAGGTGGCACATGAAGAAGTCCCTGTCACTAAAATGGAGAAATTACCTGCAAACACTACTAAAGAAGAGTCTAATATTCAATCATAAGAAGGATCAACAAAAGAACTTCAAGAAAATACCGAGGAGATACACAACTCAAGGGAACCACATTGAAGAATGAAACAACAAAGAAACAATTGAGAAGGTTATTTTATATTCCCACCCACACATATAGTATCCTTTACATATACATTCACAAAGATTCCACTCCCACACAGTTCTTTCCTTGAATACTTCAAGAGACACCTTTGTTAGATGTAATGTCCCCCTTATACTCACTAATTATCTTATAATAGTCAGATATAATTGTACTAGGTTACTGGTGAGGAGCTCAAGGCCAAGGCCCCCACCAGCAAAACCTTAGTAGGTAGGCGATGAATTACCTAATTTGTGGATCTAAGAAATACAAGCATACACCGACGCAAGTTAAATAATCTAGAACTAATCCACTACGGGATATTAAACAAATCCATTATGGTTCTTCCACCTCGC
>LPNX010092852.1:0-11667 GCA_001517045.1 Pseudotsuga menziesii
TGGCTGGCTTTCTCAAATTTGTGCTCTGGGTGTTTTCCTAGGATACAGCCTTGGCAGACTCCTTTGGAAAATTTTATCTTGGGAAACCCTATGACCATATTGTTCTCAGTAAGATCAGACAAATACTTGTATTTTAAATGGCCAAATCTTTCATGCCATAGCTTGCTAGCTTCATTAGCATGGATAAGAAGAGCAGAGGGGTTTGAGTAAGGCAGGAAGTGTGAAAACATGTATACCTTTTGAGCATGATTCGCTACTCCTTTTGCAATGATTCTTCCACTTGAGATTTCTGTGATCTCAACTTCATCTGGTGAGAATATGACTTTCTTAGGAGACCCAGTGTGGGTCATCTGGTACACTAACAGAAGGTTGGAGGCGAGACCAGGGACATATAGTACATTGTTGAAGTTACCATGATCAATATCTATCCTTCCTTTGCCTTTACTTTCAGTGAGAGAATCATCTCCCAGTACAATAGATGGTCCTTTCGACTTGTCCAGTGAGGAGAAGGCCTCCTTAGTCAAAACCATGTGTCTTGAAGCTCCAGAATCTATGATAAAACTGGGTGAGCTTGATGTGCCAGCAACTAGAGCATGAACTCTCTCTCTGTCATCAGAACTTGATCCTCCTTCTCTCTTCTTTGAGCCTTCTGGAAGGGAGATGCCATTCTTCTCCAGCAGTTGAGTTAACATATCTATCTGCTTTTTCATACAAGAGCTTTCAGTATGATTTCCCTTATTGCAGTATGAGCACTTGTTCATATCACCTTTGTTTTTCTTCTTCTGGGTATTTTTCTTGGGACCTTGTTGATCCTCCGGAGATTGCTTCTTGTCTCTCTTTTTCTCAGGTGGCTTTTTATCTTTCTTTTTGCTTTTTGAATCCACCCTTGAATCTCCAACAACTAGAGCTTGGTCTTTGGAAGGTTTGATGGTGCCCATCATCACCAGCTTGTCTTGTTCTTGTGTGAGAGATTCCATGAAATCTGCAAGGCTAGGCATCTTCTAGGTTCGAGCTGTGAGTTTTGTGGCATAGAAGGTTGAAACAAAGATTGAGTAGTTAGGTCCTAGCTTTGAGAGGATGGCCAATATGAGCTGATCATCTTTCTTTTCGATACCACACTGCTTCAGCTGCAAAACTAGTGCTTTGAACTTGGAGAAATATAGCTGTAGGGATTCAAAGCTACTGGGACTCAGAGAAATCAGCTCATTCTCGATCTGATGTCCCCTTATCTCATCTATCTTTCCAAAAATATCACATAGCTTCTCCCATACTTGATCCGGTGAAGTCAATCCATCGAGATGGAAAAGGAGGTCTCGGGAAATACTGAGACATAGGAGGCCATAGGCCTCATCTCTCCGATTGTGCCATTTTATCTTCTCTGCAGCAGCATTGGGCTCTGCTTCTATAGCCATAGTCACCCTGTAGAGGCCTTTCTCTCTCAACAAGATCTCCATCTCTACTTTCCATTCAAAATAGTTGAAGGGAGTGAGGATAGTTTTCTGTGAATCCATAGCTTTAGAAAATCTGTCCCGGCTGTCAATAGAAGGCTCCCAGTCTTGATGTCGAACCTGCAAAACAATTTTTGAAGGAGAGTAACAACATAAAATGGCTCTGATACCATGTATAAATTCAGGCTTGCAGTAGATTAATTTCACCCACAACAATTAACAATTGATCGTGCAAAATTATCAACAATGGAGACTGAATATGGAGCTGTAACACAAAATTATATTAACTGAGTGTATAATAGCCAACCCTGTAATAAAATAGGCTGCTAAATATATAGAATACATGAGCAAATTGAATGCATAAGGAAGCATCCAAATCTAGCATAAAGCAGGCTTACCCAAAATAGGCAAATCCCCCATAGGTGTAAAAAGCTGATCCCAAATCTATCAAGGACCCCACAAATTAGCAAGGGCGCATAAGAAAGCTAAAGAGTGGTCATATGGAATCTCATACATGCTTTTTCATGGAGGAAAGAGTGGAGGAGGAAGAGGCAACAAAGCTGATTCACCTCACCTAGTCTTGCTTTCTTATGTGCCTTAAAACACTGAAAAAGCAGGGTATAAAGCAGAAAACGCAGATAGGCGCCTAGGAGGCCAGGAATAAAGCAGATTTGATTCCTAAGGCTTTCCCAAGTGCTACATGATTCAATAATGGCAAGTTTGACCTCTATGGATAGGCAATTAGCAACTTGCACATGGTGGGACTCATGGACTAGGCAAATAAGACAAAAATAAATGAATTAATGTCTAAGTGGGTAAATACTATGGGTTGATTATTCTAATAGCAATCATGCAAGTTAGGAGAGTCAACTACAAACACATGAGATCACCAATACTTGCATGCACCAACTAGGGTTTGATGAGTCACCAAGCTGTGCATGCTCCAAATAGGGTCAAGACAAGGTATAAGATGTCCAACTAGGTTTTGGTGAGCAATCATGCAAGTTAGGAAAGTCAACTAAAAACACATGAGATCACCAATACTTGCATGCACAACAACATTATTGGGAACTAAACATTATTGTGGCATGCTCCAATTAGGGTCAAGAAAAGGTATGAGATGTGCAACTAGGGTTTGGTGAGCAATCATGCAAGTTAGGAGAGTGAACTACAAACACATGATCACCTTGATACTTGCATGCAACAAATAAACACTAAACACACATGTCTCAAAAAGTACACTAAACACATGTACATCTAATTCTTTTCCCATGGTAGCTTACATATCAAAGTCATGGGTTTTTTTGATGGTGCATATCAAAGTGATCCGAATTTTAGTATCACAGGGCATCTTATTTTTATAAATGATATATGCATGTTAGTAAGTATAAAGTTGGAGTTGGCATTGGAACACACAACTTTTGATAATTAATGGCCTCAATTCTCTTGATAAAATGTTCTTTCAATGGTGGTTAAAAACTCTCTAGGTTTTTGTTAACTAGGATCTCACTATAAATTGGATGTTAAACAAGACTGAATTGGAGCAAATACTGCTACTCTTTAGTACATTTATTTTCAGCATGTTATTGGGAACTAAACATTATTGTGGCATGCTCCAACTAGGGTCAAGACAAGGTATAAGATGTCCAACTAGGGTTTGGTGAGCAATCATGCAAGTTAGGAGAGTCAACTACAAACACATGAGATCACCACTACTTGCATGCACCAACTAGGGTTTCATGAGTCACCAAGTTGTGCATGCTCCGACTAGGGTCAAGACAAGGTATGAGATGTCCAACTAGGGTTTGGTGAGCAATCATTGAAGTTAGTAGAGTCAACTACAAACACATGAGATCACCAGTACTTGCATGCACAACAACATTATTGGGAACTAAACATTATTATGGCATGCTCCAACTAGGGTCAAGACAAGGTACATGAGATGTCCAACTAGGGTTTGGTGAGAAATCATGCAAGTTAGGAGAGTCAACCCCAAACACATGAGATCACCAATAATTGCATGCACAAACTAGGGTTTCATGAGTCACCAAGTTGTGCATGCTCCAACTAGGGTCAAGACAAGGTATGAGATGTCCAACTAGGGTTTGGTGAGCAATCATGCAAGCATTAGAGGAAATTTGGGGTCTAAAATGGGCCTTATAAGAAAACGTGCCAAAATAAGTTTTTGTGAGTTGGAATTCAAGAACAAATAGAATTTCAAAAAAATAAGTCAACTATAATGGTTGAATGGACATATTTGTCATTAAAAAAAACTACTTTTTTTGTTCGTATTTTCGACATATCTCATTTTGTTTTTACTCAAATTTCGATCGGGAGAGCTCATTGGATGCGGAATTTGATTCCGCACCTAATGAGTACCCACAATGCATACTTTTAGTGGACCCCGCTACCCCAAAAACAAGAAATACCTGAAAAAACGTGATGATGACATCATCATCACATTGTTTAGGTATTTCTTGTTTTTGGGGTAGCGAGGTCTATCAAAAGTATGCAGTGCAGGTACTCGTTGGATGCAGAATCAAATTCTGCATCGAACGAGCTCTCCCAATAAAAATTTGAGTAAAAACACAGGGAGATATGTCGAAAATACGAACCCAAAAAGTAGTTTTTTTCTTTCTTCCTCCAAAATTAATAAATATTATTTTATTATTTTAACTATTATTTTATTATTTTCCTTAGGAGGCCCATTTTAGACCCCAAAATTCCTCTAATGTTAGGAGAGTCAACTACAAACACATGATATCACCAATACTTGCATGCACAACAACATTATTGGGAACTAAACATTATTGTGGCATGCTCCAACTAGGGTCAAGACAAGGTACATGAGATGTCCAACTATGGTTTGGTGAGCAATCATGCAAGTTAGGAGAGTGAACTACAAACACATGATCACCTTGATACTTTCATGCACCAACTAAACACTAAAGACACATGTCTCAAAAAGCACACTAAACACATGTACATCTAATTCTTTTCCCATGGTAGCTTACATATATCAAAGTCATGGGTTTCCTTGATGGTGCATATCAAAGTGATCCGAGTTTTAGTATCACAGGGCATCTAATTTTCTAAACAATATATGCATGCCAGTAAGTATAAAGTTGGAGCTAGCATTGGAACACACAACTTTTGATAATTAATGGCCTCAATGCTCTTGATAAAATGTGCTTTCAATGGTGGTGTAGAAACTCTATAGGTTTTTGTTGACTAGGATCTCACTATAAATTGGATGTTAAACAAGACCTAATTGGACCAAATAATCCTACTCTTTAGTACATTTATTTTCAGCATGTTATTGGGAACTAAACATTATTGTGGCATGCTCCAACTAGGGTCAAGACAGGGTATGAGATGTCCAACTAGGGTTTGGTGAGCAATCATGCAAGTTAGGAGAGTGAACTACAAACAAATGAGATCACCAATACTTGCATGCACCAACTAGGGTTTCATGAGTCACCAAGTTGTGCATGCTCCAACTAGGGTCAAGACAAGGTATGAGATGTCCAACTAGGGTTTGGTGAGCAATCATGCAAGTTAGGAGAGTCAACTACAAACACATGAGATCACCAACACTTGCATGCACCAACATTATCCGGAACTAAACATTATTGTGGCATGCCCCAATTAGGGTCAAGACAAGGTATGAGATGTCCAACTAGGGTTTGGTGTGTAAGCATGCAAGTTATGAGAGTGAACTACAAACACATGATCACCAATACTTGCATGCTCCAACTAGGGTCAAGACAAGGTCATAGATGTCCAACTAGGGTTTGGTGAGCAATCATGCAAGTTAGGAGAGTCAACTACAAACACATGAGATCAACAATACTTGCACATGCACCAACTAGGGTTTCATGAGTCACCAAGTTGTGCATGCTCCAACTAGGGTCAAGACAAGGTATGATATATCCAACTAGGGTTTGGTGAGCAATCATGCAAGTCAGGAGAGTCAACTACAAACACATGAGATCACCAATACTTGCATGCACCAACATTATTGGCAACTAAACATTATTGTGGCATGCTCCAATTAGGGTCAAGACAAGGTATGAGATGTCCAACTAGGGTTTGGTGCGTAATCATGCAAGTTATGAGAGTGAACTACAAACACATGATCACCAATACTTGCATGGTCCAACTAGGGTCAAGACAAGGTATGAGATGTCCAACTAGGGTTTGGTGCGTAATCATGCAAGTTATGAGAGTGAACTACAAACACATGATCACCAATACTTGCATGGTCCAACTAGGGTCAAGACAAGGTCATAGATGTCCAACTAGGGTTTCGTGAGCAATCATACAAGTTAGGAGAGTCAACTACAAACACATGAGATCACCAATACTTGCACATGCACCAACTAGGGTTTCATGAGTCACCAAGTTGTGCATGCTCCAGCTAGGGTCAAGAGAAGGTATGAGATGTCCAACTAAGGTTTGGTGAGCAATCATGCAAGTTAGACTCGATTCAACTACAAACACATGAGATCACCAATACTTGCATGCACAACAACATTATTTAAAACTAAACATTATTGTGGCATGCTCCAACTAGGGTCAAGACAAGGTATGAGATTTCCAACTAGGGTTTGGTGAGAAATCATGCAAGTTAGGAGAGTTAAATACAAACACATGATCACCTTGATACTTGCATGCACCAACTAAACACTAAACACACATGTCTCAAAAAGTACACTAAACACATGTACATCTAATTATTTTCCCATGGTAGCTTACATATCAAAGTCATGGGTTTCCTTGATGGTGCATATCAAAGTGATCCGAATTTTAGTATCACAGGGCATCTTATTTTTCTAAATGATATATATGCATGTCAGTAAGTATATAAAGTTGGAGTTGGCATTGGAACACACAACTTTGGATAATTAATGGCATCAATTCTCTTGATAAAATGTGCTTTCAATGGTGGTGTAAAAACTCTCTAGGTTTTTGTTGACTAGGATCTCACTATAAATTGGATGTTAAACAAGAGCTTTAATTGTCAAATACTGCTACTCTTTAGTATGTATTTATTTTCAGCATTTTTTTGGGAGCTAAACATTATTGTTGATTCTCTTCCTTAAGCAAGTCAAATTCTGGAAGATATGGAGTTCAAAGAGATAATTGAAGGGCCCTATTTGGTTTCTTCCTTGTGATTCAAATAAAGGTGACATGTAATATCAATGTATATATTTCACTATTTTGGTTGAGTTAGATAATGGTACATATTGAACTAGTATGTTATGTTATGGTACATGTTATTGTATCATAGTATGGTATGATGTTAACTTGTCGTAGGATAATGTAGAGTATGTTATTGTGTACATGTTAGAATTGTAGAGTATGTTAGTGTGTGTTACTGTGTGTAAATTAGGGTATATATTATTGTACATGTTAGAATTGTATGATGTTAAAAATTTAATGAGTCGTTTAAATTCTTCCTTTAATTATTGGAAATTCATTTAAGTTAGCACACATGCACGAACCACACATATCATTATATCACATAGGTCATCCACACATATCATGTTCCAAGACCAAGTCAACCATGATATCATGTTCCAAGATCAATTCAACCATATATATGTATAAATTTAAACCTTGCTTTATATTATATATGTATATAGCAATAATGTTGTACAAAAATTGCCATGCCACATGGCCATAATACAAAATAGTGGATCAAAAAGTACATCTATGCGTACACATATGAACAAAAAGATACATCTATGTATGCCCCCTATACATTTTTTCTAGTTATCCCTTGTTCTGTTGCCACTGCCAGAGTCTTTGGAGAAGTGTAGCTTTTTTTGCGACTGCTCACTGGTGATCCCCATCACTGAACAAGAGGGATAGGTCTCATCAGTGGAGACTGCAGAAAAACCAACATTTGTAAGTTAATTTACCAACCTTTAAAAATTCTATATACATTTGGTCAAATTCCTTGAAACCAAAATATCATTTCTACTTACTGTACATGAGTAAGTAATCATTGGTCCTAGTGCCTCACCTACAGTGACTCTGATTGGGTGCTCTTCTTGCACCACTTGCTCACTATCAGGCTGCATAAAAATATATATATATATGCCAATGTCAACAAATATACATGTACCTTTGGGGGGAGAGGGTCACCAATTTGGGTTTCTTCAAGCACCAAATCAGAGAAATATATGTACACACAAACGTGCAAAGAAATCAATCTAGAAATAAACATACCTGCTGGCTCGTCAAAGGTGGGCCACCGGTTTGGTGCTCTTCACGCACTGGTGCCTCACTAGGGTCCTGCATATAAAGTAGCATATATATATATGTCAATTTCATATAAAATAGTGAATCCAAGACATATATACTATTTGGGAGGAAAATGATGAACTACCAAAGAAAGAGAAACATGTACATGTACTTGTTTGGGGGGAAGAGGTGGGTTGACAACAACCTCGCTTTGGTGCTCTTCAAGCACCACTGTCACAACAGGTTCCTACATAAAGTAACATATATGTCAAAGCGACATGTAAGTTACAAAATGATTTTTCCAAACAAAGCGAAACATAATTAAAAGCATATATAATTAAAATCATATTTCAAATAATACCTATGTCTACGAATCTACCTCTGCATGAGAGGTAATAGGCTGCGAGACAATAGACTCATCATGGGCAACCTGCATAAAACATGTTACATATCAAAATTAGGATATATATTGAATGTTACTTGATCAATATATGTACACAAACGTACAAAGAAAGTGATCTACATAAACATACCTGCTGTCTCGTCATGGTGGGCCACCGGTTTGGTGTTCTTCACACATTGGTGCCTCACTAGGGGCCTGCATATAAAGTAGCATATATATGTCAATTTCATATAAAATAGTGAATCAGATACATATATACTACCTGGAAAGAAAATGAAGAACTACCAAAGAAAGCGAAACATACATACCTGTTTGGGGGGAAGAGGTGGGTTGACAACAACCTCGCTTTGGTGCTCTTCAAGCACCACTACCACAACAGGTTCCTACATAAAGTAACATATGTCAAAGCGATATGTAAGTTACAAAATGATTTTTCCAAACAAAGAGAAACATAATTAAAATCATATATATAATTAAAATCATATTTCAAATAATACCTGTGTCTGCGAATCTACCTCTGCATGAGAGGGAATAGGCTGCGAGACAATATACTCTTCCTAGGAAACCTGCACAAAACATGTCAAGTATCAAAGTTAGGATACATATTGAATACATTACAATCTATATTATAAATATATAAATAAAGTTAAAAAATTAACAAGTATAGTTCTTACCCCTATTGGTGAAGAACCAAACCCATAAGTAATATTGACAGCCGCATCAATGTTCTCAACATTGATCGATGGACTATGCGACTGTGGTGTGCCATGGGACACCAGCTGTATATTTGTTCACAAAAATTGTTAGATAATTAAATAGAAATAAAGTGCGAAACAATTGAATATTTTTACATGAAACAAAATATAATATTAAAATAATGAGTTTTACTTACAAAGCGAAGTAATCCATCATCTCGGAAGTCGGAAGCAAGGCCATAGCATATGCCTCCACACGACGTGCAAGGGTGTGGAGTAACACGACGCTCTGAAGACTCTGCATCTCCTCTATGATTTATATATGGGCCCACCGTAGAAGTGCCAGCCCCTTGGTCTATATTTCCTTGGACATCAGTCCCATGCTCAAGAAATGTCTCTGCCATGGCAAGTAATGCCTCCTGTGTATACTCAATGACAGGACCTGGATGAGGATATACCTAAGGGGGTTTTGGTGTGCGTGGTGGGCATGGCACATGGTTGGGATCTGTCCTGGCTCCTTCCCTATCTTGGGGCATCCCATGACCAACACCCTGGTTTCCTAAGAGATCGAAGTAGTTAACATGTTTCCGTAGGATGAATTCTACATACAACTTCCTAAGGAAATAAAATGGGATGTCCCTATTCCCATGGGGGTCTTGATCGAAGGCCATATAGCAATGATCCATCCAATCAGCCTTTATATTTGGTTCAATGCACCAGTCTATGGAAATGTGTGCTCGACTGGTGGGTGGAACCAATCCGGTGCTAGGGTCTCATAATAATGAAAATAACTGGTCTTTTGTAATTTTAAGGGCTTTGATGTCTTTATGAGTCAATCCATCGGAGTAGTATTGCCTCCTAGATTCTCTGTATGAGGTAATGTTGTACAGAGATCCTTGGGCACTGAAAATTGTGTTTGTTATTATGTCCAAGGCATCAGCTAAAGAATCTCTCAAATGACCCCCCCTCTAATAGATGAGCTAAGGCACCTCAATGATGCCAAGCATGCAATAATCTGTGTGTTTCTATCTTGTTCCCCCTCCAGGTCTAGGTTTGGCTATGGGTTAGGTTGTGGGTTAGGTTGTTGTGGGTTATTAGAGGGTGGGTTTTCCACATTTTATTGTTCATTTGTATTCTCTGTTAATATTCAAACATAAAATTGCAAGTTATTTTACTTAGAATCATTATTTGATTGTTCACATTCAATTATTTTTTAAAATTTGTTCAAAATAATTATAAAAACAATGAAATTATGAAAAAAATTAAAGAATGGAAGGCTAAATGAAAAGGATTGAACTAGAATTTACCTGCCATTGGATCAATCCACCTCGAACTCGGCCTCGACCTCAACCTCAACCTCGAAAAGGTAAAACGCAAATCGCACTTGCGGTTTTTTGCTCATGCGTTTTTTCGCTGTCCCGATGCTTTGAAAATGAGATTTGAGGGGCCTGCAGCCTCTGTTTTTTTTTTTCTTTTGAATATCGCAAGTGTGATATATTGCATATGCGATATATCGCACTTGCGATATACTTCTTTTGTAGCCCCCTTCCAAAAAAATAACATGTTTGGCAATGTTGTAGTTTTCCAAGTGAGTTTGAGCAAATGCTTATCTCTGTGTGGAATGCCTTATTAAACTTGATCATGATTCCAAAATTCCTCCTCCCACTAAGAAACCATTATTCAATAATTTTTCAAATTCCTTTCAACTTCTTGAGGGTCTCCCCCCCACTTGTTCTATCCAATATTTCAATGACTTAATTTTTGGTGCCTCCATACAAATGCTTTTTCTTACCAATTATCTCGACATAAATTTATTGAATTAGAACATAATATTAATCCCTTATGGGATTTGGCCATATCCAACCTAGTTCTTCCCCTAATGGCTCCTTTTCCTTCATTATTCAAAAAGCATAGAAGTGGTTCCCTATCAAAGATTCTTGTGCTCTTAATAAGATCTCTACAAAAAATTGCTATCCCTTGTCACAGTATGATGATTTTCAAGGGTAACAAATTCTTTACCAAGATGAAATTGTTGAATGGGATAACATCATTAGGTTTGCATGAGTTCTAGTGACACCTATAAGATTGATTTAAGACTAAGTTTCTTCTCCATCCAAGGATTTTCATTGTGATATATCTTGAAAAAATATCATTTTTAGTAAAACGGAGGAAGAGAACCTATGTGTGCACTTGGTACTAAAGCTGCTTTGAACTCACAAATTGCAGGTTACTCACAAAAAGTATTAAATTGGGAAACCTCCATTCACTATCTAGGACTTCTTATTGATAAAATTGGAATAGGTGTTCATCTTGCCAATGTACCAGCTCTTGTTAACTGGCTCATCCCCTCATTGTTGTTGCCTGAAAAAGTATTTATCGGTGGCCTAATTTTTTATCAACATTTTACTACTCATTTATCTCACATTTCATACCCCCTACATCAAGTCTCCAATCCACTTGTGTTTTCCTAACAAAGTTAATGGATGAGAGTTCTTGGAACTCAAACACTACATTGTATTTAAAATTGGTTTTGCACCTTTCGGATTCGCAATATCCCTTTGAGATTTAGAAAAATGCTTCACAGTATGCTACTAGTGCCATATTAAAATGGGTTGATCATCCCACAAACTATCATTCCAAGACTTTGACAAACACCAATCTGAAGTACAACACGTATAACAAAGAATTTTGAGATCTAGTGAAGGCCTTGAAGCAATGGTGCCATTATGTTTTGGATAAGGAAAAAAAAATTGTACTAATAATCATCCATTAATCTTTTGAATTCATAGTCTAAGAGTTAAGAACAATTCCATCTCAAACATGCCTCCTACCTACAATAGTTTCATGTGGTCTTTAAATATAAGAAAGG
>LPNX010092852.1:14512-48228 GCA_001517045.1 Pseudotsuga menziesii
TGAAGAGGTCTGGACCTCCAAAGATTTGATCCCTCTTGGCACTTGATAGAGCCTACGATTTGGATCTATGCTGGTTAGTTTTCATTTAGATTTATTATTGGACTTTTATTATTTGATAAATTAGGGGACATGTTTTTCTCTATATTATTTTTTGTTTTTGGAGATGTATTGGTGTACTATTAGATTAAACACACATTGATCTAATTAATGTTATTTGGATGACACTCATTTATTCTAATGAATAAACCATAATAAAATATATCAAAATTCTACTATAAATCCACACCAAATTATATTTAAATTTTATTAAAAAAAATGTTTTATTATTATTTTGGTGAATTATAAAGAAAGTTAGTTCATTTAAATTATTTTAAAATTAATTAAAAATGAAATAAAATAAAAAGCTTGAATATATTTTAAAAAAGAGTTGAGCATTTCCATTAATCATTACCGGTTAATATTTTTTAGAGAAAATAAAAATACAAATGAACATGAAAAAGAACATTAAAAAAAATACAAATGATCATTTTCTAAAGAACAAATCTAGTAAATTAGCATAGATCCATTTAAAACCTGGATTTATCAAGCACCCAAAGGAATCTAATTTATGGATCTATGCTATTTTATAATCTATGGATCTATGCTAGTTTAATTTTTTTTATTTGATTTAAGTCGATATGTAATTTATATTTCTCATTTTTTTCATTTATGTTGGCTAGCATAACGTGACTAACGTGACATGACCTCTTTCATACTAGGTTGGAGAGCATCTCGCTTCTCTTGGTGAAAATATACAATTACATGAGATCAAAGATTATTTCTTCATTAAATCAAAATATACTAGCGTAGATCCAAATCCTAGGCTCTATCAAGCGCCGAGATGGATCAAATCTTTCGAGGAGCAAACCTCTTCTTAGGTATCCATTGATTTGATTCAAACCAAAAGACAAATCTTTTTATTTAAGCTGCACATATAATATTTTTATTATTAATATTTAATATTATTAATTGCTAACATATAATATTTATTATTGTTTTTTATTTTGTTAGGAATGAACATTACAACATTTCCTCATACATGGTTTTAAAACCATATGCAAGGCCCTCCTACAACCATGGTTTGTTTAGGAGGCCTTGCACATGGTCTTAAAACCATGTGCAAGGCCATCCTAAACCATGTACAATAAAACTATGGGTTGTTTAGAAGGCCTTGCAAATGGTTTTAAAAGCACATGTGCAAGGCCAACATTTTTTTGCGGATAATTCTTGTTATTTATTATTATTTTGTTAGGTAGGAACATTACAACATCTCCCCCATATTGTTTTTTTTCCTAACCAGCATATTTTTTTTACGAATAAATAAATTTTTACTTTTTTATTGTTTTGATAGGTAGGAAGATTACAACATCTCCCGCATATTAGATTGTTTTTGTGACTGACATTTATTTTGGCTTATAATTAGAAAATTTATTTTTTCATTAATAAAAATAACGTGGCGTAACGTTACATAACATTATGTAACGTTACAAGATCTCCACTATACTGTACTATAGAGCGCCTCTTGGCGCAATTAAAATAACAGTTGCGTGAGTTCAAAGTTTCCATACCAACGTAGATCCAAATCTTAGGCTCTATCAAGCGCCGAGAGGGATCAAATCTCTTTGCAGGTATCCATTGATTTGATTCAAACCAAAAGACACATATTTTTATTTAAGGTCCACATATAATATTTTATTATTAATATTTAATATTATTTATGGCCCACATATAATATTTTTTATTATTTATTATTTTGTTATGAATTAACATTACAACATTCCCCTATACATGGTTTTAAAACCATATGCAAGGCCCTCCTACAAACATGGGTTGTTTAGGAGGCCTTGCACATGGTCTTAAAACCATTTGCAAGGCCCTCCTAAACCGTGTACAATAAAACTATGGGTTGTTTAGGAGGCCTTGCACATGGTTTTAAAAACATGTACAAGGCCCTCCTAAACCATGTACAATAAAATGATGGGTTGTTTAGAAGGCCTTGCACATGGTTTTAAAACCATAAACCATGTGCAAGCATAAAAATCATGTGCATGGTTTTAAAACCATAGTTCCATGTGCATAGTTTTAAAACTATGTGCACATGTGCATGGTTTTAAAACTATGGTTTTAAAACCATGCACATGGTACTATGGTTTTAAAACCATGCACATGGTTTATGGTTTTAAAACCATGTGCAAGACCAACATTTTTTATTATTTTGTTAAGTAAAAACATTACAACATCTCCCCCATATTGTGTTTTTTTCCTCACCCATATTTTTTACGAATAATTAAATTTTTACTTTTTTATTGTTTTGTTAGGTAGGAAGATTACAACATCTCTCCCATATTAGGTTTTTTTTTGGCCGACATTTATTTTGGCCTATAATTAAAAAAATTAATTTTTATTAATAAAAATAACGTTACGTAACGTTACAAGATCCCCCTATACTGGCATGTATAGCGCCTCTCGGCTCAATTAATTAAGCCAAAATATATTATTGAAATATCAGTTACCTAATTTCAAATTTTCTTGCACTACCACATTTATTGCTTTATGTTTCGCCACATAAGTTAATAAAGATATTTAATATATTTGTTTTCACAATGAAAAAAAATTGTTTCTTAGTATTCAAAATTTTGAATAAAATATTATAATTATAAATTTGAGAGATCTTATGGAGAGGCCAGTGTTACTAACTGAATTTCATATCTATAAGTTGTAAATTTACACTAAATGAGACAACCTGCTTTATTAGAAGACCAAAAAGTAATGGATCCAGAAATTACATAACCCCATTCCACTTATTTGATATCTATAAGTCGTAATTCTCTCGTTTACACTAAATGAGACAACTTGTTTTATTAGAAGACCAAAAAGTAATGGATCCAGAATCCCATTCCACTTCACTTCTTACAAGAAGATGATTGAATTAAAAATAGAACAAACTTACATAATAAACAAAAAAATACTATAAAAAATCTAGGTTAAGTTTAAAAATGGAACAAAATTGGGTATACTAGAAATATTGTAGGGAACCATTCGTTATGACATGAAAATCATGTACTTATTCAAAGTGAAGAATCCCTTCTTGCAATCCAATATTCAATAGCTTTGTTAAATAAATTTTCTGCTTTATCGTTAAACTAACAATATATATGATTAAAATATAAATTTAGAAAATTTCCTTGTAGATCCTTGATTCTTTGTTTCTAATGGTCTAAAATATTCCCCTAAAGGTTTTCTTTACTTGAATCCTATTCAACTACCCCTCTAGAATTACCTACCACTTGTGAGGATAAAAGTTCTTTGAAATGACCAAAATAAAGTAACCCCGAAAGGGATACAAATTCTACCCTTGTGTTGGTACCTTCCCAAAAACCCATCAAAACCAAAAAATAATAATTAAATGTATGTTGGATCATCATACAACCCCCACTACACCACCCCAACTGAGAGGCACCATCAAAACAATCAACACGAGCATTTTTAATAACGGATGGTAGAATATTGATTCTAGAAAATTTATCCATTGATCCCTTTGATTGCTCCTTACACACTCCCACAATAATTGAATGGATCCCATGCAATATTTTTTCCCATTCTAAAACATTCCAAGATTTCTATGTATCGATTCCCCTCCAAGAACAAACAGAGGCAACTACATAAAGGATCCAATGTTTCTGAACCATTGTTTTAAACTTTTGTCGAAAGATTCTTGAGTCTAATAATTATGTACAATAAGGCTCTGCAAAACTTCAAACCAAACATGTTGAGATAAATAACAATGTATAAACAAGTGATTGATTGTCTTAGCCACCCCATTACATAAAATGCAACAGTTTGGGCCAATAAATCATCTCTTTTGAAAGTTATCCCATGTAACACACCTAAAATCGTAAATAAAAAAAATTACATGCATTATTTTTACATTTACCTAGAAGAATCCTACATATTTCTCCTACTAGTTTTTAATATATCTTTCTTGATGGTTATGACAAGTTTGTTGAAGCCTAAGATGCCTAGTCCTAGTGGAACCTTCAACCATGTTCACACAGGTGATGTACTTGGTTTACCTGCTCTTTATTGGTTTATCTTATACTTTCAAGGATTTATCCCTTAACATAGTTTACACTAGACATGTAAAGACCTGCCCCTAAGCGTGAGAGGGTTAGGGTTTGTAAGCATAAAGTCCTTCATACATTGACCCCTTAATATTAATAAAAGTAAGGGTTTTACAAATACAAACCATGTTGGAATGACCCTACATGTGTTGATGTTAATGCATCTCTTTACAGTCCATGATGTGAACAAGTAAAGTACTATCTCATATGATTTTAGCCATGGTTTATAGCTTAAATGCATAATCCACCTTATGGATGCAATATGGTTTTAGCACTACGATATGGTTTTAATATTTTTATTCCTAGTTCTATATTTATGATTAAAACCCTTCTCAATACCTTATCCTATCCCAATGCTAAGGTATAAGAATTTGTATTAAACATATTTTATAAAAATACCTTGAAAGAGGTATGGGTCTAGACATTATTCAAATTTGAAATTTTATTGCTCATTCTTGACTTTACTTGTTCATTCAACCAATCCTAAAACTCAGATTTCATTTGATGCCACGAAAGAGATAGAAAGCCTAAACTGATCCTAATAAAAAGAAATTACTCATTAAAATCTTCTTCCGCATGCTCAATCCCAAAATTCAGACTTTCACCAAATTGTTTTTGCAACTCAGTTTCTGCAGCTTACCCTTCCACAATTGCTTTTCCACAATTTCCATTCCTCAACGATCTCTCTGAAATTATCCATTTGCAAAGTGCAGATTGCAGGTTCCAGTATTTCATTTTAATTTTTTAAAATTACCTTTCGCAACTAAGCTTCTGCAATGCTCATTCCACAAATTGTGCATTGTGGGTTGCACGATTACATTTTAACTTATAAAATTATTGTTCCACAATTCAACCTTCCACAATTATCCTTTTGCATTGCGGGTTGAGGCTTCCTACCGCATTGCAGATTGTGGATTGTGGGATTACATTTTAACTTATAAAATTATCGTTCTGCAATTCAACCTTCTACAATTAGCTTTGCACATTGCAAATCGTGGGTGGAGGATTCCTTCCACATTGCGGATTAAATATTTTCATATTATCTTTTTACTTATAAAATTATCGTCCACAATTTAACCTTCCGCAATTAGATTTTTGCATTATGGGTTGCGGACGTGCCTTCCAATTTTTTCAAAATGTTCTTTCACTTTTAGTCTTCCGCAAGTACTATGAGTCGTTGATCTTCTATTAGTGAGAAACTACACTTTGATTTTGCGGATCTTAATTGATTAGCTGAATAATTTATAATCATTGATCTCTATGACTAAAATATCCATAGATATTTTAAATTGATCCCAAAGATACCGATCTGAACAGTCTTGACTTGTACAGGGGTTTATGAAATGAATTTTAATAAATTATAAATCTGTAAAAAGTTGCAACTCATAACCTGATAGGGGAATCATCCATCTTATAAAATTTCAGACTATTAGTTTTATACAAAGGATTAATTGACTGTAATACTCGATCCCAATTGTTTCTTTGCTCTGCTTGTAATTTTGTTATAATAACTAGAGAATGTTATACCTATTTACCTTGATCGTGAATTAATTAGAACTATTCTATAATACATTATGATATTAATCCAACATGAATAAATTACAGACAAGTAAATAATTTAAAGAACGAGTATTGAATTCTAAACCATAAGATATCAACAACAACCATATCTAAATAATTATGCTCAGAAAAAATTACTAATTACTATAGTAGTACCATTACTAGAAATCCTTGATGCGGGTATGGATGCTCTACCTTAGGTGTGTTAAAAAATAATCAAATATTGTACAAATCTGATATACTACAGAAAACATGGACATTTGTTCTACATAAATGCGTAAACACTCATTCCTAGTAGTATAGCTGTGATTCAACATTAAAATACACTTTATACTGTAACTAAATACAATCATAAGCAACAGAATAAGAATCTGACACCAATTATGGGGAAAAAAAAGTGGAGAAGTTGTTCCTCCAAACCAACTCCCAGAGCAGCCAAGGTACTTGCTCCAGAACCCTCGAGCACGTTCACTGAACCACAAGAGAAAGATATTTTAATGTATCATCCCTTTCATTTTATATATGTTAATCACCGTCCAATGCTTTCCTCCTGTTGCTTATGGACATACTAATTTATAGTATTTTTCCTAGGACTTGGTCATTTACGAGCCTCATTCTCTTTAGCACTCAACTAAGACTGTTGACTTAATATTTTTGGGATGAGGCCTCCTACATATCAAGTTCTCACTCAATGGATTCTTCCACTTGTCTTTTCCTCTTGTGGCTCACCAAACACTCTTCAATATCTAAAACCACTTTTATTCCCCCTTAAGCATATTTTATTAAATAAAACTGTTTTATTAGAAAATGTTTTATTCTTGAATTTTCTCTCAAAAAAGATAAAATAATAAAAATACTAATTAAAGTATTTTCTAGAAAAGTTAATAACAATTATTGATTCATGTGGTATTACATATAACTCCTCTTAAAAGATAAAACTGTCCTAGGTGTTATAAGTTTAGTTTTTATTCTTCCATTTCAACCTCTTGGAATAAGTCTTGATATGCCTCATGCATACTACTTTCTAGCTCCCAAATAGCTTCTTCCGGGTTAAGGTGCTTCCATTACACCTTGAACTATCCGATGGTATGATTCCAAAGTAAAAGTTTTCTCCCGTCAAGAATGTGCTCCAACCCCACTTGGAACTCTCCTTCGGGTTCCACTTAGATTACATTCCAATCAATCACATGAAAAACATAATGAACATATCTTTTCAATATAGAAACATGAAACACATTATGCACTTTAATAATGGGCGGTAGGGATAATTGGTACTCAACTGGCCCCACTTTAGCTAAAATTTCAAATGGATCGCAATACCTGGGTGCCAATTTTGAATACTTTCCAAGTTTCAAGGAAATTTTCTTGCAATTTACCTTTATTTATACATGATCCCCCATGTGGAACTCTCTAGGATTTCTTTTTAAAACAACATAACTTTTCGGCTTGTCTTCGGAAGACTTCAAATTTTGTTGTACCTATTTCATGGTTAGTTCCATATCTTCTCATAAGACATGTCCTAAAATTAATCTATCAATTGGGATTCTCCATGAAATTGGAGTATTACACTTACGCCCATATAATATTTCAAATGGACTCATACTTGAAAAAACTTTAAAATTAGTATTATATGCAAATTCTACTAAGTGTAGGTAATATTCCCATTTACCTGGTTTGTCCATGACATACATCCTTAGCTGTTGTATAAGACTCAATTTACTATTTCCGTCTACTCATCAGTTTGTGGATGATATGTTGTACTGAAATTTTATTGTGTGCCCAAACCTTTAAACAAGGATTTCCAAAAGTTACCTATAAAATTTTTCGTCTCTATCTGAGACTATTATTTTCGTCACACCGTGTAGCCTGAATATCTCTTCCATGAAAATATATACAATGTTAACATCTTTATATGTATATTTAACCGGAATAAAATGAGAAGCTTTATTTAATTTTTCAACTACAACCATGATGGAATCATGTTGTCTGAAATTCTTAGGTAGGCTCGTGATGAAATCCATATTGATTGTCTCCCACTTCCATTCTGAAATCGGTAGTGGCTGCAATAGTCATGCGGGGTGTTGATGTTCTTCCTTAAATTTTTGACATTAAAGATAGCGATTTAAGTACTCTACCACTTCTTTATTCATATTTGGATAAAAGAAGTCCTTCTTGATTATAGTGATCATTTTTTGGTATCCAAGATGCCCTGAATACTATCTTTTATTCAGTTGATTCATGATCGTAAGTTTAATTTCTGCTATGTTTGGTATGTACAACCTGCTTTTATGCAGCAACAGTCCTTGTTGGTTTAGGCTGAAATATGTTTTTTAGCAGTATTTTCTTTTGTAATATGATATTCTCTATCATTATTTTCAGCGCTCAAAGTCTAATTTTCCAAATGAGATTCATAGCTCCTGCTTGCAAATAGTAAATTTGCATAACGACTTAGAGTGTCTACAACTTTATTTTCTTTTCCTTTTATATGTTTAATTTATAAATCATATTCAATTAAAAATGGAAGCCATCTAGCTTGTAATGCTTTCAAATTATGTTGGTCAAATAAGTATTTAAGACTTCTGTTATATGAGATAAGTATAAATTTATTCCAACTAGGTAATGTAGCCACATTTTTAAGGTGTAAATTATCGTATCAAGTTATAAATCATGTGTTGCATATTTTTTCTCATGTTCTTTTAATTTCTTGGATTTATATGCCACAACATAATTTTATTGTAATAAAACTCCTCCTAGCCCTTCATTGTAAGCGTCAGTACATATGAAGAAATACTTGAATGGATCAACAATCTTTAAAATTAGGGCGGTGGTTAATAAGTATTTTAGTTTGTTAAATATTTAAATGCATTTTTTAGTCCATTTGAACTTCTTACCTTTCTTCTGTAAAGAAGTTATGGGGTATGAAATCTCAAAGAAGCCTTCTATAATCTTTTGGTAGTATCCGGTGATCCCCATAAATTATATGATTTCAGATATGTTCTTAGGAACCGACCATTCCATGATGGCCTTTATTTTGTCTGGATGGACTCAGATTCCATCCTTGGACACTACGTGTCCGAGGTACTAAATCTTATCTTTAAATAAATCATATTTACTAAATTCTACGTAAATTTGTTGTTCTGTTAGTACTTGCAAAACTATTCTTAAATGTTCTATATGTTCTTGTTCATTTTTAGAGTAGATTAGTATGTCGTCGATGAAGACAACCACAAATTTATCTAGGTATTTTCTTAATATGTTGTTCATTAAATGCATGAATGCAACAGGTGTGTTTGTTAACCCAAAAGGAATTACGATAAAATCATAGTGACTGTAGGGGTCCTGAATGTTGTTTTAAATATATCTTTGTCTTTTATTCATACTTGATGATAACCGAACCTTAAGTCTATCTTTGAAAAGATAGTTGCTTCGTGGAATTTATCGAATAGATCATCTATCCAGGGGAGTGGGTATCCGTTCTTAATAGTCGTATTATTTAACCATAGATAATATATGCATAATCTTAGTGTCCCGTCCTACTTTTTCACAAACAAGACTGGTGCTCCCAGGGAGAGACACTTGGTCAAATGTAATTTTTATTCATTATTTCTTGTAGTTTTGATTTCAGCTCTGTGAGTTCTATTATATTCATTTGGTACTGGTATTTTGATGTTGGTACCACTACGGGTATTAGATTAATCGTGAAGTTAATGTCTCTTTTCAAAGGAAGTCCAGGAAATTCTTCCAGAAAGATGTCTTCAAACTCCTTCAAGACTGGTATGTCTTCTAGTTTAAGTTTGTTATCATTTTCATTATCATTCATTATATATACTATGAATACTTTATATCATTTCCTTATTGCTCTTTTCATTTTCAAGGAATATATTTCTGTGATGGTCACCTTCCTAGGAATTTCTTTTACTTTTATATTATTTGCATTATTGTCAGTACACGTAAAGGCTTTATCAAAAAAATTTAACACAAAGTTATGTTCGTCTAGACAATCCATTCCTATTAATAAATCAGAGGATCCTAAAGGGAAAATATTTACATTAACACGCGTAAGGATACCATTCATCATCAATTTACAATTGCAAAAAACATGAGTCACTTTATGTTTTGTACCTGTGTCTAACTGTACTAGCCACGAGTTATCAAACTTTTCAGGTACCAATTTGCATAATAAAACTATTTTAGGTGATATATAGCTCAATATATGCCTGTATCAATTAAAATAGATATAGGCTTATTGCTTATCATACCTTCAATTTCGACCATAGAGGTATGGTGGTATGATTGTCAGTTTTCCAATGTAGCGCAGATTCTGGGAATGCTCCTTTCCATGTTCCCAACTATGAATGCTTCTTGGATAGAATGTACATTAAAATTCTTTTTCCTTACTAGACAATATTTAAAATAGTGTGGCCCTACACACGAATAACATTTTAAAGGTTCCTTTTGTGCTGATTTTTTATTAAGAAGAGTTGAAGGTTCTTTACTATAGAGTTTTGGGGTTTACATCCTTAGTAGTTATTACCTTGATATCTCTTATAGTTATTTCCTGCGCTTTTATGGAACTTATTTTGCTTCTTTATGGGATGAAAATTATTTGGCATTTTTATTTTTCCAAGCTGGTATACTTTCCCTTTTATTACTGTTTTGGTCATAATAGAAGTTTTCCTTTCTCATCACTTCCTGAAGCATCTTCGGGTTGTCATACTCAATCCATTCTTTAAACATGATGGGAAAACAATAGAGGAACCATTGTATTTTAGGTTTCTCTTCAATTATATAGGGAACATAACAAAGTAGGCTTAACAACTTACTCCAAATTTCTTTCATCGTCATGGCTCCTAGCCTTAGTTCATAAAATTATTTTGTTTTTTATTCATAATATTCTTTTGATAAGTAATTTATTTTAAAGAGTTTCTTAAATTTTTTCCAAGTTACATATCTCTCATTTATTCCTTTAACCTTATTTATGTCTTGCCACTATATATCTCCTTTTCCATTCAAATTATAGATGGACATTTTAACCTTTAACTCATCAGAGTAGTTGTATATCTAAAAATAATTTTTCATTCTAGACAACCATAATTCTTCCTCTTCACCCTTCTCAATTTCCCCATTGAACATGGGTGGTTTAATTTTATTAAACACTCCAAATATTTCCTCATAGGGTCTGTATTTCTTTTTCTTTGTTTTATCGTCACTGCTTTTGCTTAACTCCTGATGTTTTCTATGATGCTTAACTGACTCTTCACTTGAAGTGTCAGAATTATGGCTGAAAAATTCCATATTTCTTCCCTTATGTTTGTAAGGTGCAATTTTAGTCATTTCTTGTTCAGATTCTTTATTTTTATCTTTTTCACCATTATGGATTTTTTCTAATAGAATAGCATTTATTTCTTCGTGATCATTTATAATTTGCTTGTTGTATTCTTTAACTTTTAGTTCAGATCTTAACTCTTGGACAGTTCGTTTTAGTTCATATTTATTATCGTGACTATCATTTAATTATACCCAAAATTCTCCATTCTTTAATTTATCCTCTTCATTATTTAAAGGATTTTCTGGGTGACGTTCCTCTTCTACAAACATCTCTGCATATGCCATGTTCCCTGCAAAAATATAGTTGTTATTCTCTATGTTTTTTGTAAGAGAATTTAACCAAAATAAAAGTAGAAGTTAGTTTTTCAGTTTTTTGTAGTTGTTTTAGTGTTGAGTTGATTCAGGGCTAGTGTTATAAACCTGCTCTGATACAATTTTCTAACACAGCTAAAATCGTAAAAAAAAAAATTACATGCATTACTTTTACATTTACTTAGAAGAATCTTATGTCTTTCTACTGCTAGTTTCTAATACATCTTTCTTGTTGGTTATGACAGGTTTTCCGCAACCTACGATGGATAGTTCCTTCCAGAACCTTCAACCATGATCACATAGGTGATGTACTTGGTTTACATGTTCTTTATTTATTTATCTTATACTTTCAAGGATTTAACCCTTAACATAGTTTACACTATGTATGTAAAGGCATGCCCCTAAGCGTGAGAGGATTAGGTTTTGTTAGCGTAAGGTCTTTCATATAGTGACCCCTTAATATTAATAAAAGTGAGGGATTTACAAACCATAAGTTTCCATGACCCTACATGTGTTGATGTTAATGCATCTCTTTATAGTCCATGATGTGCACGAGTAAAGTACTATATCATGTGAATTTAGCCATGTTTATAGCTTGAATGCATAATCACGGGGGCTTCACTTGTTGACCAATATCCTATCGCATTAGTTCATATTGTGGGTTTTAAAATTATAAAAAATTGAACCAATATATTGCAGGTATTGGGGGGATGAGGGGTTTATGGTGGGGGTGGGTAGGGTGGTTTATAAGGATTGAGGTATAAAAAGGGGTGGGGAGGAGGTTTTAAGTATTGGGATGGGGTTTCAACAAAAATATTTTGGGTCAATATCTCTGGAAATTAAGGGTATTCTTTAATATCCCATGTTCGCACGTGCTATGTGAGATGTTCACTAAGTGAAGTCCCCATGTGCATAATCCACCTTATGCATGCAATATCGCTTTAGTACTACGATATGGTTTTAATATTTTTATTCCTAGTTCTATGTTTATGATTAAATCCCTTCTCAATACCTTATCCTATCCCAATGCTAAGGTGTAAGCATTTGTATTAAACATATTTGATAAAAATACCATGGAAGAGGTATTTGTCTAGCCATAACAGTAACATGACATTATTAAACTTTGAAAGTTTATTGCTCATTATTGACTTTACTTGTTCATTTAACCATTCCTCAAACTCAAAATTCAGTTGATTCCACGGAAGAGCTAGAAAACTTAAATTGATCCTAATCAATAGAAATTACTGATTAAAATCTTCTTCTTCATGCTCAATCCCAAAATTCAAAATTCCACCAAACAGTATCTGCAACTCAGTTTTCATCGATTACCCTTCCGTAATTTTCGTTCCACAATGGCCTCTTCGAAATGATCCTTACGCAAACTATGGATTGTGGGTTGTGATATTTCATTTTAAAATTTTAAAATTATCTTTCTCCAATTAACCTTCTACAATTATCACTGCAAATTGTGGATTGCGGGTTTTGGGATTACATTTTATCTTATAAAAAATTATCATTCCATAATTCAACCTTTCACAATTAGCTTTCGACATTGTAGGTTGTAGCTTGAGGCTTCCTTCCACAATGCGGATTGCGGATTACGGGATTACATTTTGACTTATAAAATTATTGTTCCGAAATAAGATTTATGCATTATGGATTACGGATTGAAGCTTCCTTCTACACTGTGAATTGTAGGATTCAATTTTAACTTATAAATTTATCATTCGCAATTTGACCTTCTGCAACTAGCTTTCCACATTGCGTATTGCGGTTTGAGGCTTCCGTTCACATTGCGAATTGTAGATTGTGAGATTACATTTTAACTTATAAAATTATCATTTTTCAATTAAAACTTCCACAATTATCTTTCTGCATTTCATATTGTCGGTTGCGGATGTGCCTTCCAATTTTCTGGAAATGTTCTTTTGCAATCAGTCTTCCGCAAATCATGTGAGTTGTGGATCTCTTGCGGATTTGATCTCATCCATTGATTTGTTATCAATGTGAAAATACACTTTAATTTTTTTGATCATAATTGATTGCCTGAATAAGTTGTAATCATTGATCTCCATGACTAAAATATCCATAGATATTTTAAATTGATCCCAAATATCCCGATCTAAACAGTCTCGATTTGTATAGGGTTTTTTGAGATGAATTTTAATAAAATATAAATCTGTAGAAAATTACAACGCATAACTTGATAGGGGAATCATCCAACTTATAGCATTTCACACTATTAGTTTTATACAGAGGATTAATTGACCATAATACTTGGTCCTAATTGTTTCTTTGCTCTGACTATAATTTTATTATAATAACTAGAGAATGTTATCCCTATTTACCTTGATCATGAATTAACTATAATTATTCTATAATACATTATGAGATTAATCCAACAAAAATAATTTATAGACAAGTAAATTATTTAAAGAACGAGTATTGAATTTGAAACCATAACATATAACCAATAGCCATATCTAAATAATTATGCTCAAAACGAAATAGTAATTACTATAGTAGTAACATTACTAGCAATCCTTGACGCAAGTATGGATTCTCGACTATAGATGCATTAATAAATAATCAAATATTGTACAGATCTAATATACTAAAGAAAACATGGATATTTGTTCTACAGAAATGCATAAAAAATCCCGCCTAGAGGTATAGCTGGAATTCAACATCAAAATACACATTCTACTGTAACTAAAATCAGTTATAAGCAACAGAATAAGAACCTAACATAAATGCTATGAAAATAAAAGTGGAGAAGTTTTTCCTTCCAACCAAATCCCAGAGTAGCCAAGATACTTGCTCCAGAACCCCCGAGCCTGTTCGTTTAACCACAAGAGAAAAAACTTTCAATGCACTATCTCTTTCATTTCACAGATGTTAATCCATGTCTAATGATAGCCTCATGCTACTTATGGAAATACTAATTTATAGTATTTTTCCTAGGACTTGGTCATTTATGAGCCTCCCGCTCTTTAGCACTCAACTAGGAGTGCTGACTTGATTTTTTGGTGATGATTCCTCCTGCATCTTGAGTTCTCACTCAGTGGCTTCTGTGACTTGTCTTTTCCTCTCGTGGGTTGGCAAACACTCTTCAACAACAATATCCACTTTTTCCCTTCTCCAACATATTTTATTAAATAAAAATATTTTATTACAAAATGTTTTATTCTTGACTTTTCTATCAAAAATAATAAAATAATAAAAATAATAATTAAAGTATTTCCTAGCATAATTAATAACAATTATTAATTGAGGGGGTATTAAATCCCAAGTCATCACCTTATCTTCAAGAACTATCGAATCAAAAAATTTCAATTTTATAATATCATTCCATTTGCAAAGAGATTTATGACACCATTTATCAATATAAGCCACTTGAGAGGAAGAAATAACATCATAGGCCAATTTAGCACTAACCCTCCCCATAGAAAATTTACAGGTCCAAAAAACTTGGTCATCCTGGAAAGACAATATAATTCCATAGTGGTTTAAACCATGAATAAAATAATTACATTCTTCATCCAATTATCCAACCAACCCTAGATCCTCAACATGCCACCAATAGTGATTTCCAGCAATACAAAGATTAAACCTTTTCACTTGATTCAAATAATTAAGGCGTAGACTATTCAAAAAACACGTAAGAGTAGTTGATAATTTATAAAACCCCTCCCCTCTGATAAAAGGATCCACCCCAATAATGACTTGTTTCCCATTCACGATATTCCATGCAAATCAGTTACCTAAACAAGGGAAAAAAGCAACAAAACCACTCCAAATATTTGACATCAATGAACTTTTTTTTTTCTTTCATGATCCATTCAATTACAAGATTATTCTTTAAGTATTTGAGTATGTATAATATCATTCCAAATGACTGACATAGTACATGTGGAGGTTGGGGGACATTTATTAGAGGATTTAAGGTAGTGTAATGTTCCAAAAAATTGAAAAAAAAAATTATAGGCTAGTAAAAACTACCTAAAGAGGATCATTATTACTCATGCAGAATTATATGCGGTACTTAACTTTCGATCTCTTCAAAAACTGCTCATATTGTCTTGTTAATCTCTTATCCATTCAATGATTATTAGTTTGTTTACTTTTTATGTCTTCATTCTGTTATTTAAACTATTTGTACCTCTTAGTTATTACTGTCGGTGAGTTAGTGAATTGTAAAGTTCATTGATTTACTTCTGCACATGTGTACTATGTTTATTAAGTATAACTAACTTAACTTTGTTGATGGGAATAAAGTGGTGGAGTGGTGGGACTAGTTCTCCCATGACGATCTGAGAGGTAAGGTATTTCTTGGTTACACAGGCTTACTTAGTTCAATCGAATTAAGGAACCTCTCTCTTTTTCTTACGTAGTTTATTACTTGTGATGGGAAGTGGATTTAAGTTTGTTGATAGCCTTGGTCTTCAATAACCTGCTGCTAGTTATTATGTTTCCTACCGACTTGATTTTCAGACTTGGTAAGTGTTGTTATCGTCAATTTAGCCATTACGGCTAAATTTCGTGTATACTGATTATTCTTCATTATGGTCTTAAATTCATCATTTTTAGATGTCATTAATTTTTGAGAGTGCTATGTATATTTTTATTATAGATTTTATTCTAACATTTCTATGTTATTTTAATGACAGGTTATTTAATGGTTCAAGAGAAGATTTGAATTTGATAAATTGAGTGATTTACATGGCATACTTTGTATGCCATGGGGCTTAATCCTATACACCTTAAGATTATGGTGTTAAATCCTAAGCTCTAACCTATGTACTAAACCCTATCTACAATCCTAAGCAAGGTTATTAACCATTGGAACTAGCGCAACCTATGACTAGTATTACGATAATACTATCATAGTGTAGCTTTGTATTATGGTAACATTGATGTTATATGGTATGAACCATATGGTACAGGGTTTAAGAAATGGCATAAAGGGTAGCATGAAATGATACTTGGCAACTAGTCATGACTATGGGAGTGGGTTTGTTGAAATGTTAATGGGTTCCAACCTAGTGCGTTTAATGCTTGTGGGAAAATGTGGCATCCTTCCCCTTAGGCTTTGCTCACGATGGATGTGTATTGAATTTGATAATTGGGGTTTGGTTGTTTGGATCTACGAAGAGGTTTGTCCATTGAGGCGACCTACAAATTGTGAAGGTAAGCCGCGTGAGATCATAAGCCTGTGCATTAGTTTGGTTTTCAGTGTGGAAGGGATGGCATACTTCTCATCCTTTATTTGGTTGTTTGTTTATAGGTGCTAAAAGGGATGGAGGGCAGCATGGCTACAACAGAGTGGGCTCAAAGCATTTCATTCATGGCCACAATAAGCCTGCTCATCAAGATTATGATTTTCCTCCTTCGATCCTGTGGTAGGGCTACATTTCACATGGTTGTTTGGTTGGGGTTTAATACTGTAGAGAATTCAATTTTGCTTTCAGGCTTGAATACATACATGGTTTATTTTTAATGTGGAGGCATTATGTCATGACTTGATGCTTAGGCCATTTGACTTTGTGCAATGTTTATACTTGGTTATGAACTCATTACAGTTTTGGCTTTTGGGCTTTTGAAGCCATGGGTTGCACCATTGCAAGAAATGGTGCCATATCCCATTAGCACCCTGTGTAAAAGATTGTGCTCGGCCTTCAACAATGACTGTGTACAGACATTTGGGTTTGCTGTGTAAATAGATGTATGGTTTTGATATAATGTAATGTTTAAACTTGATATGTGATTTCTGCAATTTTACTCCTGCGTTTTTATTGGGCATTGTTTTTAATTGAGTTGGGGTTTTGAGGTGGAAAGAGGCATACACCTTACCAGTTTCTCTATGTGCAAATGATATTTATTAGCTTTGTTAGAAGAATGATTTCCATGTCTTGACAGTCTGGGAAAAATCCCATGCCGTTAATGGCATGAGCCTTCCCACAGCACTGTGATAGCTTTTATTTAAATTGTTTGTGGTAATTGTTTTCTATGTATTATGGCATGTAGAGTATGAATTGTTTGTGGTCCATGCCTTCAATTGCATGTGCCTTCCCACAGGATGAAATAGTGTAGCATAGGGTTTATTTTGGTAGTGACTATGTAATGTAATTAAAATATTACTTGGCTGAGGCCGTGACTTATGTGAGCACTTGTGTGTTAGTAGCTTTCGTGGTGGCCAGGGTATGCAGACCCGTGATGGGATTTGTTATTCTTGATGTAATTTGGACTCTGTAATTATTTTTAAGGGTTTAATTATAAACCACATCCCACATACGAATTTGTATAGCATGACCTGTGTGAGAACGATTAAAGGATTTGGTTGTTGTAGGTATAAATAATCTGTATGGGTTGTTTATTATGACATTTCCTTGGGTCTCGACATCCATGGGAATCGATGTCACGAACTCTATTGCAAACAATGTTTTTAATGTAATGTAATGTATTTTGATGAATAACCCAAGCTGGGCTTGCATTCCCACAGGATTCGATTCTTGCTTCCATTGCAATAAATAGATTATGTGATGATGTTCGAATTATGTAACTTGTTTTATGGTTACGTATAGATGGATATTATATGGAATTTTTAATGATATAATGCATGTGAATTATGGTAGTTTAAGACTGTAGGTTTTATAGTAGAGTCTTGATAAGGACCACATGGATGGTCATGATATCCCTCTAATTATTGATAACGTTGTTTTATTTATGTGGAATACTTTTAATGTAACTTGTTGTATGATTACAAACCTTGAAAGGTCTTAGATGGATTATTTAAATTTAGAAATAAATGCATAGATAGTTTTTATAAAGGTTTATACTTGATAGTTTTATTTATATGTATGTATAGTTAATTTATAAAAGAATAACTCTCATTTTAAATGATACCCTAGAGTAACTATATATATATATTTATTTCATTAACCTACTCCTATGGTTAAATCTACTATAATTTGAAACGCATGTCTCTACTAACAAATGTAATGTGTTAGTAGAGATATAAGTAATAAATGAACAATTCAAAGGCAAGTCTACAATTACCTATTCTACAGTATTAATTTCTAAATATGAAATGAATACAAAAAACAAATTTTAAAGATGGGAGCCTAGCTATATACAGTTTATGATAATCTTTCCAATCCTATGAATATTTGAGAATAAATAAAGACCCTAGAAAAACCTAGGAAGCACATTAATTACCTAGGGTTAGTAAAATATATAGAATATTTTACATAAAGCAGTCTACATTTACCCTAGAAATGTCTTTTGACATGCTAAGAATTCGTACCTGTGATTTATCTTCCTGGAGCTCCTTTAATGGATGAACCTGCACACTTTTCAAATAACTAGCATTATCAATTTTAGACAGATCTGACCTCTGATTTTGATGACCAAATCACTTGGGAACTACCACGTTCCTCCCAACCATGATTTGGAACTGTTCCTAGTTCTAATATGGATCCCCTATGTTGGACTCCAACATGTAAGTAGCTTAGATCTCCTAAGGTAGGTTTTCCTATCTAGTATTCAGATTTTGAATCAATCCTCTTTTTTGTGCAGGAGAAAATTCTAAATTCTCCAAGAAAACACTTGAGAGAAAAAACAAGCAGAATAATAGTTCTCCAAGGGAAAAGTGAGAATCCTCAAGGATTTTGTTGGATTGAGTCTTTATAGGTAGAATTTTCAGTCAAATGGACTATTGAATCAATAAATCCTTCATTTCTTGATTTAACCCTTTTTAAATTTACTGGGGTAACTTTTTAATTCTTAACCTAGGAAATTTTAACTAGTTCCTAGTTCGTCTTTCATAGATATTTCCACTTATTTATAAATCATTCAATAATAAATAGTAATTGGTGGAGCTTCTCTTCTTCCTTTATTAAATTATATAATTAATCATAATTAATTATTTATACCTACTATGTATAAAGTACATAGTATTAAAATACTTGTTAGCATTTGTCTTCTGGCATCATGCATCATGATCACTAGACTTAACGACACTTCTTCATGAAGGTCAAGAAGAAATATGGCTTAGGTCTACTAGGCTAGGCAACTCTAATTATCCTTGCTCGTTGGATTTCCCTCGTATAACGTGGTAAATCTTCAGTACTTTGATGAGAATACAGAAGTTCAAAATTTCATTTAATCACATATAAATAAGTGTGATCATGACCAATATTTTTCTTGAGTCGTTTTCACTCGAAAGTTATTAAATCCTTTTCAGTAAACCCTAGTGCTTATCAAATCCCATACTCAACACCTATAGTAGGGATTTACAAACATAGGGCAATTCCAGAGCGTTCGCTCAACACTAAATGCTAGGATGTACTTGTATGATACACCTAGGGATACAATGGCCAAAGATCTGGTACTCCAGAGCTTATGATCAACATCAACATGGAATGATCCAAAACTTATGCCCAGCATTTCCAATTATATTTTTATGTGTTCCAGAGCTTTATGCTCAACAAAAATGTAAGTACTCATGTGCTCTAGAGCCTCTCGCTCAACACAAAACATCTCATAGATCATGTGCTTCAGGGTCCATGCCCAACATAACATTTCATGAATCATGTGTTTCAGGGTCCATGCCCAACACAAAACATATATATACATATATATCATCAACAATTGGCTTATGCCCAATAGACAAAGAAAATCATCATGTTCATATGCAGTGGGGTCTTTAGCCCAAAAATAAAATATCAATATAATCATCATGATGAATAGGATTATTCCTATAAATGGTAGGTCCAAAATTTGGGGAGATTACATCCCTCCCCGCTTAGTAGAACACCGTACCTGGTGTTCCAGGGACTCTCAATGATATCATGAAACAAGGTGGGGTAATCCTTCCTCATGATGGCCTCATTATCCTAGGTAGCTTCATCTACCTCAAAGTACTTCCACTACACTTTCAATTGGACTACAGTGTGCTTCGGAAGCTGCACTTCTCTTTTGTCCAATATATGCAAAGGCTTAGGGGAAAATTCCCCCTCAAGTTCCACCTGTAATAAGGAACAATCAATGAAATGCTTAGTGTCATAAACATATTTCTTTAATAAAGATGCATGGAAAAAATTAGGAAAGCTTACGTGCGTAGGTAATGGTAATTCATAAGCCACTGGTCCTTTCTTGGCCAAAATTTGAAAATGTCCACAAAACCTCAGTTCCAACATACCACACCTACCCAAGCTCAATGAGCTCTATTTTGCTTTTACTTTCAAGTAGACATTCTCACCTACTTGATAGTCTTTATCTTTTCTTTTCTTATCTACATAACGTTTATGACGGTCATGTGCCTCTTTGAGGTTTCCCTATACCTTGGTAACTAACTATTCCATGTCCGATAACAGGTCAGGCCCCAACATGATTCAATCCACTGAACTGTCCCAAGTAACTCGGGTCCTACACTTCCATCCATAGAGTACCTCAAAAGGACTCATTTTGGCAGAAGCCTAATACCCATTGTTATATGAAAAATATGCAAGGTGTGAATAATCCTCCCACTTGGTGGGGTTGTTCATGACATACATTTGAAGCATGTCTTCGACAATTTGGTTTACTCTTTCATTCTGCCCATCTGTCTATGGGTGATAAGCAGTGCTAAAGTTTAGCAACGTCTATAATCCAGAGAATAGATATCTCCAAAATTTTCCTGTAAAATTAACATCTCGATCCAAGATAATCACTTTGGGTACCCCATGCAATCTAAATATCTCTTTTAGGAAGATATCGGAAATGTCCACGGCCTTGTAGGTCAATTTCACGCGGATGAAGTGTGTTTCCTTTGACATCTTGTCAATAACTACGAAGATGGAATCATTTTGCTTCTTGCTTTTCGGTAAGCTAGTAATAAAATCCATACTGACAACTGCCCACTTACATTCCAGAATGGGAAATGGATGTAGACATCCTAAAGGATGTTGGTGCTCATCTTTAACTAGCTGACATTCCTGACATTTCACAATAAACATTGCAATGTCAACCTTTAAATTGGGCCATAAAAAGTTTCTTTTGACAACAGATATCGTCTTTTGATATCCCAGGTGCCCTGAGTAGGGTGCCCTATGAATTCTGTGAGGATGCTGGACCAAATGTACCCTCCATCTGGAACATACAATCTATCCTTGGAACATAGTAATCCAGAGTCATCCACCTTGTATTCCTTTTGTTGTTGAAACAATCGGTCCTCCTGGACCTTCTTGAGGATTTCCACATAGAATGGGTCAACTTTGTTGGTCGTTCTAATGTTCTCATGCAGGTCCACATCAGTTTGACTCAGGGTCACCTCATATATCATATGAGATCGTCAACTCAAAGCATCTACAAATTTGTTCTCTTTGCCCTTAATATGCTTTATTTCAAAGTGATACTCACTTAGGAAATCCAACCATCTGGCTTGCCTCGCATTCAGATTGGGTTGATCAAAAAAATACTTGAGACTCATATTGTTAGTCTTTAGAAGGAACTTCATTCCCATGATGTAGTTCCTCCACATCTTCAGAGCGTGGATAATGGCTGCTAGCTCAAGATTGTGTGTGCGATAATTCTTCTCATGCTCTTTTAATTTCCGTGATTCATAACAGATCACATGGTATTTTTGCAAGAGGACTCCTCCAAGTCCTTCCTTGCTTACATCTACACATACAACGAAATCCCCATCGGGATCCACAATCTGCAACATGGGTACGGTCATCAATAGTTGCTTAAGCTTTTGAAAACTTTCTTCACACTTGTCAGTCCATAAGAACTTGTTTTCTTTATTCTGTGAAGCCATCATGGTGCAAGTGATTCTCGAGAATTTCTCAATGAACTTTCTGTAAAAGCCGGCTAAACCCAAAAAGGAAATAATGTCAGTGAGACTAGTTGGGGTAGGCCAATCCTTTATTGCTTGAATATTCTCTGGGTCCACAGCTATTCCTGCCTCGTATATGATGTGACCTAGGTACTATGTTTGCGGTTTGTAAAAATCGCATTTACTAAACTTAGCATAGATTTGGTGTTCTCTTAATACGCGAAGTACTATGCGAAGGTGTTCTTCGTGTTCCTCTTTACTCCTGGGAATAAACCAGAATGTCGTCAATAAAGACTACTACAAACTTATCCAGATATTTACTGAATATGTTGTTCATCATACACATAAAGTTTTTGGGTTCATTGTTTAACCCAAACGGCATCACTACAAACTCATAGTTCCCGTACCTCATACGAAAAGCAGTCTTGGGAATATCTTCGTCTCAGATCCATACCTGATGGTACCCGAATCGCAGGTCAGTATTTGAAAATATTTTGGCTCCTCCCACCTGATCGAACAAATCATTGAACTTGGGGAGTAGGTAGCGGTTATTTATAGTCATTTTGTTCAACTGGTGGTAATCAATGCACATCTGCATCTTACCATCCTTCTTCTTTACGAAAAAATTGGTTCTCCCCAAGGGGACACACTGGGTCGGATATACCCTTTCTCTATCAACTCCTGCAACTACAGTTTGAGTTCCACCAATTTTTGTGTACTCATGCAGTAAGGGGCTATGGAGGCCAAAACTGATCCTGTGGTTAGTTCGATGGACAAATCTAGGTCTCGTTTTGGAGGTAATCCGTGGGTAATCCGGGGATTTCCTTGGGAAACATGTCCTTGAATTCTTCAAGAATGGAGAATTATTCTATGTGTTGTTCTGTATCTGACTCTACAGCTTGGATGTTCACCAAAAATAACGTGTATCCCTTCTTAACACACTTCTTTGCTTGTAAGGCAAAGATTTGTCTTACAGAAACTTTCTTGGAAATGCCTTGTTAGCTGAAATATTTCAACTCCTACGGACAACAAGGTGTTCCACTAGCTTCAATGGTTCAGATCCAGAATAAATAGAGGACAGAGGTTGAAGACTCTCCCTAGATGCTGTAGATATCTGGAATACAAGGCTTTGATAGTTCACCTGTGTACCTACAAAGAATATCAACACGAAACGAACCAAAGCAACCAGAATATGATCTACTAATCTATACTAGTGACAAAGGAATCTAGCAACATATATATGTGAAATCACAACAGCAACATCATATGTGGGATAGAAATCAACTTGCATTAGAAATATGAAGAAGTTTACAACCAAGCCTTAGTGTTGACATGCATCTCCATGGAACCAACTCTTCGTCCCCAAAATCTCCGACTCTAGCTCTCTATGCTCTCTCCAAATGATCTTGGGCCAAGGGTCAATCCAACAGCATAACAATACCTTCAATTTTCTCTCCTCAACCATGGCTATGAGCTCATATTTATAGGGCTTTAATGGATAGAGATGGTTGAGAAATTAGTGGGTGAGGTGGCCTCTAAGATCCTAGGATGAGGGATCTTGAGCTCAACCAACCGACAACAATAGGGATAAGGCAGTACATGAGGCTTATCATCTAGAAGCCTCGAGAAACTTCTATTTTTCCCTTTTTACCTAGGGTACCATGTTTCTCCTTCTATGACAGAGCGTTTCTGGTAATAAACTTTTATGGACCAAGGGCAATGGGCGGTGGTGTTGATGTATATGTAACTTTAGAATGTATTCTTCTATGTATCTTATGTATTGTAACCCAATGTTTATTCCGGGATGTTTCTATTATGTATTTGAGTCATGTGGTCATGCCCCGATGTTCTGATCGGGAGGATTAATAATGTAATCAAGTCATATCAAGTCATTAGGTAAGTCCCCACAGTTTCGAGGCACTTGAGTTATTATACACTAATTAAGGTGTAGGCTCGAGTAGTAATTATTAGGTTGAGCCTACGTGTGAAAATGCAATTCAAGTGAACGAAAGAATATAAATAGAGAGTGAGACTCTCTATTTATCACACATATCATTCACTCTCTTAAGTGAGGCACACCTGTGGAGGAGGAAATATACTGGGACTAGAAGGCCACTGCTGTTGGGAGATCTCTTACTGTTTTGGTGCTGATTTTATCTCTAAGGAATTTGCGGGGTTTTCTCCTTTATGGTTTCCTCGAGGAAAACTTTTTGTGTCTCTTGTCTCTTGTGATGTGCTTATGTTTTATTGTTGTGCTTGTTATTCTCTTAGTGAAAAGATCCTAAGATCATAATGCTAGCTTAATGTGATGAAAAACTAACAGGTGGCACCGCTTGTGGACAACCGATGAAAGGCAGTGCGAGCAGGGGTACCATTCCTAGATAAAGGGGCATGTGCGGTGCTGGGAACTTGTATGACAGATTGATGGAAAACCATTTAGTTTCCACTCCAGAAGTTGGGATTTAGGGAAAGTAGGTATGTCAAATGTCTTATCACATGATGGTGATAGGATTTTGGTATAACAGGATGCCCCCCAAAGCATGATTCCTAGAGTGATATGATAAACGATAGCTTTGAGAACAAGTCATCACCAAGAGATGAAAATGTCGGCTCGATTGGAGTATGCAGTCAAGTAGGAATTTGTAGTATATCAGTATGTTGACTCATAGACATAAGTAACCAAACTCATAGCTACAGACCAATACAAGGAAGATCCATGAGTGGAATACACAAGCATGGCTACTAGATTATAGTGTAGATCCATGTGATAGAGGACTCAAACTTGGACATAGCTACCAAAAATACAGCGTAGATCTATGTCATACAGATGCAAATTTGAGCATAGCCATGACCATACAAATGTGGATCCATGATAGATATACAAAACTCCATCACAACCTCGGGAAAAATCAATGAGCACTTTTAAACAAATGCCCAGGGTCTTCGTCTCGTCTTCCACAAAGTACGATTCTATCCATGTGATTACAATGATCTGAAGTAGAATATGGTAGAAACCACTTGATTACTGTCCAATGATTTGAACCATTAACAAGTGCGAGGGAGATCACCATTAATGTCAATGATTCCCAAGGTACCCTAGTACAATTTACTGAGTGCGAATAGATGTCTTGATGTCGAATAACCAGTCGATTCTATCGATCAAAGGTCAATGATGTGAACCTATGTCGAGAGTGAGAGAATATGTCATTAAGGCATACAGATCTCAAGGTACTAAATATTGTTTCTAAGACTATTTCTCGGATGATGAGCTGATGTCGACGGGAATAGTCTCATCGAAGGAGGGCAATGATGAGTCCCACATGAATGACACAAAACTTGGAACATAGTTCTAGAATGATGTGAATGTAGTAACCATATGAATGACTCAAAGATACTGACACAAAGACTATGTAGACTGCAGGGGTAAAACTTCTTTAGATCTCCTTTGAACATCGGGCGTCACAACGAAATGACTTGGAAGCATGACTAGATAGGATACATACACAATGCGATAGTGGACAATGCATTCTTTTGAAAGACTCAAAGGACTGGCATGACTCATGAAAGTGGATCGTCACAGAGATCAGCAGAATACCCAATTGACTGAGATGATTGCATAGATAAGTGCCATGCTCAAAGGTAATGAAAAACAACTGCCATTATTTACAAAATGATTCCCTTCCCATTTTCCCCATCATGATCGATGAGTGTGTATTTTTTGTTTTACAAGTTCAAAGAGGGTAACAAACACTCAATATAGCTTGTCAAAAGACAAGTCCAGTCTCATATGTTTTACGAACCTGAGAGAGGAGGGGTTCATTCCCAAAATGGGTCTCTCAATGTTTAATTTAATGAGTCCATTGAAAGAAAACTTGGTATCGTTCATGTTTAGAGAGTCTGAATGAATACAAAAGAAAAAACCATGGGGGTTCTTTTTCGTATGATTTAGTCTCTAAGGCACAAAAAAGTGTAAAATCATACCTTAGAGAACTCTTCCAGTCATGATTGGTTGGAGTGTTCCTTTCTCGTAAATAGTCTTATCCGAACCGAGAAAGAAATAACCTACTATTGGATGGATGACTCTTCAAATACTTTAACGAGCGTGAAGAAGACAAGATCGCTCGACAATATTTTCGTATTTAGGGAGCCTGAAAAGGGTTTAAAGAGAACTCCATGAGGTTCCTTTATGAAACGTAATGTTTTACGAGCCTGGAAAGAATCAGAAAAAGACTCGACAACTTTTTCGTGTTTAAGGAGCCTGGAAAAGAGGTGAAAAGAGAACTCCATGATGCTTCTTTACACAATGTCATATTTTACGAGCCTAGAAAGAAACTTTAACTGGACTCGAAACTTTGATACTATATTTTTACAAGCATGACAAAGTGTCATAATAAACACTCGACAACCTTTCCCATTTTGTGAAAGTACGAAAAAGCCATAAACAAACTTTCCAAAGCTTCTTACTAAAGTCAACCTTCAGTCGACTCATAAACAAGTGTTAAATGCGTTCAAAATCAACATTAACGGATTATGACAAATAGATTTTGACCAAAACATGATGTAATATCAAAACTATAGTAAGTCAGACCCAAAAAATGTCTATATAGGGAAAGTAAATAGTAAAAAATGAAAACATTTCACTATTTACCTCTAGCAGAGAGCACTTGGAGCATTTTCTAGCTAGATCTTCCACAGCTGATACCGGGAGTTTCCACTGTCCATTTTTAGTCTCGTCAGTTGTAGGTAACAGCTAAGACCCTTTATTTCATTTCATAGCTTCTATTTTGGGATTTGGTGCAGTTTTGGGGCTATTTGGCAAGCTATAAAATCCAATATGCGAGGAACGCGGCTACCTGTTACGGGATACGCGGTTCCAGCTAAGAACCGCGCGAAGAACACGGCGGACAGGTGATGCCACCGCCTGTCTCCAACAGGGCACAGGCAGTGCTAGCCATAGAGAAGTTAAACAAATGATATGGGGAAAAATTATTCATTCTTTTGATTTGCAATGACTCAAGGATGATATTAATGCATACCATTGTTTTTTTTGGCACGTCTAGTGGTCCAAAATATGGTGATATGGAAGGAAAGAACACATGATGACAAGGATGCTTCTACTGAAAGGAATGTGGTTTTCATTGCCACACTTTGGGACTATGGACTCTTAAATTTATTCTAGACACCAAGCATGGTGTCCCACGAGAGATTACTAGAACACATACTGAGAATGTGGAATCCAGAATAGCAGTATTTCAAGGTGGGGGCACAGATACTTACAGTGGAGGTAGAGGATATCTAATTCTTGACTGGCCTATCAAGACGAGGTGCCCCCATCTCACTGGCACATTCTTTTGGTGGGGATATTACCACTAGAGAGCTCATAGATAGGCACTCTGTACGAGGTACACGTACATCGGGGAAGAAAAATCCCTATCAAGGCAGTGACAGACTGGTCTCTATGGATTATCCTGTTCACCATGCAGAGGGTGGCAGGGAGCTAGGGTGTGCATCAGGATGCCAGGGCACATATTTTGTATTCCCTAGAGGATGTGGCACCTACAGTGTTCAACTAGGTGGAATCATTGCTTCCAATCTTCAAGGATGACCTGACTAAATGTTGGCAAGGAGAGCTGAAGCAGTTTAGATTTGGTTCCATGTTAGCTTGCTTCTTCTTTGAGCGGGTCCCACAGATGAGGCCCTAGGTGACTTTCTATATTCTGAGAGCACGTGACCCCCATATGCTGAGGTAGATCGAGGTCATGGCTCACACAGGAGCAGGTAGGGGAATAGTGAGTTTTGATGATCCATTCTTCATATGGTTGCAGGATTAGATGCTCATGGTCGAGGACTATGCCTATGCAGGCACATATTTTACAGGTGATCTTGACCTACCACTCCCACCTGGAGGGCACTAGGGTGACATTAGTAAGAAGCAAGAAACCCTAACAATGGAAAATGTTTTTTATGTTTTTTATGTTTTATATTTTTTATGATAAGTGACAAGACCTATTTTTCTTCATGCAGATGTTGGAGTAGCGAGGCCTAGAGGAGCATCTCCATTAGACAGATGAGTCAAAGCTCGCTTCATGCCACAGGGTGATGATATCACTAGGGAGCTAGAGGAGAACCTAGAGAGGTTGATTTTGCACATCCCAAATGCTGATATAGATGACCTCCTAACTAGATATCAGATATCTACGATGGGAGTACCAGGCTGATTCAGCAGGCTACTACATAGGGTGGCTCGAGCAGTGATGTGCTATCATGAGCACCATTAGTGGATGAGACATGTATATTGAAAGCTGATAGCTTCAAGATTTTTTGTATGATGATTTTTCCTGAAATCCTACGTGTTTCAGATGAGGTCTCGGGACCTATTTTTGTAAAACTTTTTTGTATGTATATATACAGACTTTTAAATGGTGTTTATATGTCTCAAATGGATAAATGCATTTTCTATGAGTTCTATGTGTCTTTAAATGTTTATTTACAATATACCATGTTTTATTTAACGTCATGAATGGGCAATATGCCAATCTAGGATGTAATTAGCCAATGAATCAACAACTACATTATGTTCCCAAGGGATATGCCTATAGGTAATGGTTCCAAATGATCTTTCTAAAAAATTTACCCTTCATAAGAGGTGGAGGAGCACCGGGTTCCTAATGGTGTAGACATGGTTTAAATGACAAACCATGAACTAAGAGTCCATCAAAACTACTAGATCACAGACATATTGGGAGACAGCTTCAGTTAGAAGACCGGTGACTTCTTCATATTCGACGATGTTATTAGTAGCAGTACCTAAACAAACCGCTCCTGAATTGACCAAATATTTAGCTAGGGAATAGAGAACCCAAGCAGCCAAGGCTAGATTCAAGGTGTGTTGGCAAGCACTATTAGGGAAGCCGTAGAAATCCATATGCATGAAAAAAACATGGTATAAATAGATGTGGACACTAAAACTCAAAACCATCTTGAAAATATTGAAAGCACACTAAAAGTCAATAAATATACATATATACGAGATACCATCCAAGATAACCTAGGCATAGTACCTTTTCAAGTACAACCCATTGCGACGTTTCCCCTAAGGGATTCCATCATAATCAACAAACTCATAGGCTCCTTTCTCTAACACCTTGGAAATAATGAAATTTCCATACCATATGGACTCAAACTTACCATTCCCTAGCTTCTCATATCTCTTGTCATAAGTCAAAACTAGGTCACCCTCATTGAAAACACGGGGCTGGACGGATTTATTATATTGCACCTTGATGTGTTTCTTATGTGCCTCATTAGCCAAGGCAACATATCTACGAGTCTCATCAAGGTTATTTAAGTACAAAAATCTCGCTTCCTCTGTGGAAGTGTCTGGGAGAAGTTCGACGGCAAGTTGTAAAGATGGAATCTGACATTGGATCCGCAAGATAGCTTCAAGTCCATAGACAAGCTGGAATGGCGTTAAACCAGTAGATGTTTTCACGAAATTTCGATAAGCCCAAAGAGCAGAAAAAAGAACAAGATGCCAATTGAATTTATGATCTCCAACCATCCGACGAAGCATAATTTTCAAAACCTTTTTAATGGCCTCTACCTAACCATTAGCTTGCGTATAATATAGCATAGAGTTTTCATGGCGAAAACCTAGCTTGGTACTCAATTCCTCCATCATTTGATTATGGAAATGAGATCCGTGATCAGTGACGATGGATTGCGGAACTCCAAATATAGCTATGATATGATTGAACAAGAAGAGAGAAGTAGTCATACCATCTTCTGCATATGTAGGCATTGCCTTATCCCATTTTGTGAAATAATCCATGGCTACGATGATGTAACCATGCCCCCCAGCTGAGGTAGGCTTACAATGCATGAAGCCAATCCCCCATTTGGAAAAAGGACCAACGACAATGACTGGGTGAAGCGGAGCAGGATGGGTGTGCTTTTTGGGATAAAAAGGTTGGCAAGGTGGGCATTTCTTAACAGCTTCATGACAGTCTTTGATGACAAAAGGCCAGAAATAGCCTGCGTGAAGAATTTTATAGGCTGTATCCATCCCAGATAAATGACCGCAACATGCTCCAGAGTGGCAATCATTCAGCACGTGTTCAGCCTCCTCATGAGTGAGGCGTCGCCAGAGAATGGAATCAATCCCACATCTATAGAAGGTATCATTTAAGATAAGATAGTACTACGCATGGTGATGAATGCGGTGACGATCATCACGAGATAGATGCGGCTGAAAACACTGGGTCTAGAGATAAATCAACAAACCTCCATACCAAGGATCAGTAGTGATAATTAGGAACATGAATTCATCTAGAAATGAATCAATGGGCTCAGATTCTGTGGTAGCACAGGGAAGGTCACACATAAGCTCATCAAAAACCAAGGATTTCTTTGATGTAGCCTTGGAAAAATCAAGATCAAACTCCTGAAGGATGATGATCCAACAGGAGTACTTGCCCCCAAGTACTTGATGAGTCAGAATGTAGTACATCAGGTTCTAGTCTGCCAATATGGTGGTAGTGCGAAGCAAAATTTTGTGACAAATTTTTTTCATAGCAATGACCGTGGCCAAAGCTAGCTTATCCACATGTGAATAATGGGTTTCATAATAAATAAGATTCTTACTGGTGTAATAAATCACATGCTCCTGACCGTGGAGATTGTCCTGCACTAAAACCATGGCCATGGTAGTAGTGGAGGCAGCAATTTACAAGAGAAATTCCTTTGAATAATCTGGGGGGTGTATCACGGGTGAATGAGTTAGAGCATGCTTAATATTTTCAAAGGAATGTTGGGCTTGGTCATCCCATAAGAATGGAGTGTTCTTCTCGAGGAGACGCATATAACTGTTCATTTTCTCAGCGAAATTGCACACAAAACGATGGAGAAAGTTTGTCTTCCCCTGCAAACTTTGGAGTTCAAGGATGTTGGTTAGGGATGGTAGATTAATGATAGCGGAAATCATCAAAGGATCGATCCAGATGCCATCTTTGGATACCACAAAGCCAAGCAGATGTCCCGTCTCAACACAAAAAACAAATTTATGGGGATTGAGTCATATATTATAATAACGACATCTCAGGAATATGTCTCTAAGATGACTAGGATGGTCCTCCCGTTTCCATGAATGAGAAAGGAGGTCGTCAAGGTATAATTCAACAATATGTTTAACATCGTGAAACGCATAGGACATTGCATGTTGGAACGTGGCTCCAACATTTTTCAAGCCAAAAAGGTAACTTCTTATATGAAAAGGTTCCCCATGGGAAAATGAACGTCGTCTTATGCTGATCGGAGGGAAATATCTCAATTTGATTGTAGCAGTAGAATCCATCCATGAATGAAAAGATGACACTTCCAGAACAGTTGTCGATAATATGATCGATATGCGGGGTAGGAAAGTTGTCCTTGGGACAAGATTTATTTAAATCCCTAAATTCAATGTAGACTCTAATGGTTCCTTGCTTTTTATTGACAGGGACAATGTTCTATACCCATTCCGTTAGAGGTACAGGATAAATAAAACCAGCTTTCAGAAGTTTCTCAATCTCAGCTTTAATAGTTGCGGCCTTCCTAGGATGGACTTGCCTAAGTTTATGCCTGACAAGTTTAGCCATGGGATAAGTTTTAATATCATGGACCACAATGGAAGGGTCAATCCCCAACATCTCTTCATAGGACCAGGAAAAAATATCATGGAATTCCTTAAACAGTGCCTTATATGCTTCATATTCATCTCTGGAGCAGTTCTGCCCAACATGAACGTGCTCAATAACATCAGGCTTGGCTGATATGTCAATTTGGTTCGTCTCAGTAATGTTGCAAAGGTTTCCTTTAGAATCTATGTCTTGCAGCAATATAGGACTTTGCAAAACGTTGACAATATCAGTAGGAAACAAGGATGCAAAATCATGGCTGCCTGAACTGGTATTGGGGAGGAATATGGATCTATGATGGTGATCCTCCCAAATGGGCTCATCCATATTCATGATCTCTATAATGGACTCGTCAAAAGGAAAATTCTCAGAGAGATAATATAGAATCAGAAGAGAAGGTTCTAACCAGTACGGTAAATAGTAAGGATCCGAAACCACTAAATGAAGGTCATCGGTGTGATCATCGGAACAAGTTTGAATGATGTCATACATAGCTTCGTGCGGGCTCAATGAGGTGGAATCAACAACATTTTTTCCCTTGGGCTCAAAATCAAATGAGGCAATCATTTGTACTATTGCGGTTTTTTGTGCTAGGAGGAGTAGACGGAAAAATCCCCATAAGGGATGAATCCTTCAACATACCTAACCCAATCAACTGGTAAGGAGGAGGGGACTCACCTAACATGGGGATGTTGTTAGCCTTGGAATTAAAAACATCCAACATACAGAAATCAAGCTGGTCAATCGTAACAATTCTCCCAAGATGCAGGAATTGGACTGTTCGAAATACTATTGAAGCAACAACAGTCATGGCATAGAACCAATGCCTTCCTATAAGGAGGTTATAATCCAAAGGGGCATCCACCACTTCTACTTGGGTGGAAATGTTTTTTCCCCCGAGCTCGATCGCAAGAGATGATATGAGACCATGGGGTTGGAAACCCCATCCATCAAAGGCTTTAAGGGTCGTCGTTGATGTAACAAGCTCAGGAGAGCCAAGAGCTTTCCAACAAGTCAGAGATATCACTGAGGTCGAAGCTCCTTCATCTAGTACTGTTCAAAAGAATTTCTTTCCCACTACTTTCGTAATGATCTGAAAAGCAAGTTTATGCAGTAATCTAGGTTTATAGTTCTCAACATTGAAGTGAATCAAGTTAGTGTTATCTGGGTCTAAAGCTCCTAAAGATTTCAACAAGTTCTTGCTCTGTGTGGGGAAAATTTGGAGTACTTCTAGGGTAGACATCGCACAAGGTGCCTGAGTGAGATCTTTAACTACATTATAGAATTGAGCAGCTTGGGCATTGGGATTAAAGACAGCCTTACAAAGAGTACTCTTTGGTGAGTGCAAAATCATGTCGAGAGTAGGCTTCTCGATGGACAAGGGAACAGTAGATGAGGATTCTAGAGAACTAGTAGAGGGATCTTTCCCTGAAGAAGATTGATCTTCTTTCTTATTTGCGGGTTTATCATAATTCTAGATTTGAGTTTGCAGATGGATGGTATCTGAGGACATCATACGAATTTCCTCCAATGAACTAGAGTTACCCTGGTTAGACATGTGGTCTACCAGTTGTTGTTGAGAGGGAAAGGGATCCGTACATACTGCAGGTGCGGGATTAGACTTCAGAAACTGGGAGATTTCTCCCCAAAGGGTACACTCCTTTGAAAAATGGTCACCACCGCATAACAGACAAGGATATTTAGCATTCATTTTCCCTTTTTCATTGTCATTATTGGTTTATTGTGGGCTCTCTTATTGGTTTATTCCTATGGCTTGGGGTACCACAACAGACAGCTAGACTCCAGAAATCAATCTTCTCCAATATGCAATAGAAATAAACAATCTAACACTAAAGGATCGAA
>LPNX010092862.1:13722-134858 GCA_001517045.1 Pseudotsuga menziesii
TTGTTCTACATATAACCATTACCAAATAGAAGGACATTATATACGAACAACAAATGAGAAATGGAGTGGGATTTAGAAACCTTGATACCTTTTAGCTGCCACATGTAGAATCAGCAACTCCAAATTTTGCTGCCAAATGTCCTATAAACCTCATATCAATGTTTTTTGCAATGATTCGACCATTAGCTTTATTAACAAGCTTGCTCTTCAAGCTGGAATTGATATTATTCCTCTTCATGATACAATGGACAAACAAAGTTAAAATATATATGATGAAGCTATCCATCCTGGAAAATGATAATTATTTTACATTCTGTCCATCCTTCACAATATAGAAAAATAAATACAAAAGACTTTGTAACCTTGGTGCTGGATGCTCCATCGAAATATATAAATTTCATAAATGCCAGAACACTGGAGCTCAAACTTTTGATGAATGTTTGATTGTCATCTTTGTCACGACACTTTAAAATACATTTGGGAAAACTGAAGAAATCATCTTGGCACCTGCTCACTCAAACTCATAATGTGAATGCGCTGTCTTGGACAATTTGAACTTTTAGCCTGCTTATTCTGCATTTAGGGAGCACTACCACTGTCCACATGAAACAAAATAAGACAGATTTTATAGTTGTATATACCCAGGTGCATTTATTTCCTTCCAACTCGTAGTGCATAAAGCTTGATCGTGAGCGAGCATTTACATTGCTTCTTGTGAGGGAACTTCCCATGCATGAACAAATAAAGTTCAATGCTTGACAAGCTAACCATATTTTAATGAAAATTATAAGGTTAACATGAAAAGTATTCCCACTTACATGTTAGGTGGGAAGAAAATAAGTTGACGTGGAGCTAAAAATGAATAAAAGGCCAATTTTAAAAATAAACATTTATCCTTTTAAAATAACTTAAAAATTATTATTGAATATAAAATCATTTTATAATTAATAAAATGATTTTATAACAATAACTTTTCATTTATTCAATTTTCTACAAAACAAGCAGAAAATGAAAAAATGAGGTTTGCAAGCAAAGGAGTATAAGCATATTGCCTCAATGAAGGACCCAAACATTCATTGATTTGAAGGAGCTGGGAAATTTACAGAAGTTGATCCATAGGATGACAGGCTAGTGATGTTTGACACAAGATTGATGAACTTTAAATGTTTTTTTTTAAAGGTGACTTTGAGTGCTAACAGGCCACCCAAGTGTATTGTTAAAATTTTAGGATTTTTAACAATTTAACTAACTTATGCAAAAATTGTAGATCAGGTACTGAGAAGTAAAAGTATAACAGTGAAAAATAAATTTCTAAAACATAAGTTTCATCTATTACAACTTTAACACTCCAATGGCCACTGTGTTAAAGTTGGTCCTTGAGATACACTTCATCAAATGCAATGTAGAGAACCAAAACAATAATATAGTACAAAACACAAACTAATGACCAACAAGTAATAAATAACAATGTCGGTTCATATCTGGTTTGAATCTACCTTATACTAAGATACATTTAGGATCAAATATTGTAACTGAAAGGACAAGATCAACAATGAAACAATTGACATACTTTTGAGAGAGAAAAAGTTAGGAATAAGGTTAGGCACATACAATAGTAGTCAATATGGCTCAATCACAAAGTGTGAAAACCCCAACAGTGATACTCAGCCCCACATACAGTAGCAGTCAATATGAATCGGTCACCGAGTGTGAAAACCCTAACAGTGATACTCAGCCCCAAAATTAGTACAATTGTAGCAAGGCAAGATAAATTTAGAAAACATAACTTTCATCTCTTTCAACTTTAACACTCCAATGGTCATTGTGTTAAATTTGGTCCTTGAGATACACTTCATCAAAGGCAATGTAGAGAACATAAACAATAATATAGTACAAAAAACAAACTAATGACCAACAACCAATAAATAACAATGTCGGTTCATATCTGCTTTGAATCAGCCTTATACTTAGATACTTTTAGGATCAAATCTTGTCACTAAAAGGACAAGATCAACAATGAAAAAGTTGACATACCTTGAGAGAGAAAAGGTTAGGAATAAGGTCAGGTGCATATAGTCGCAATCAATATGACTCAGTCACCAAGTGTGAAAACCCCAACGGTGATACCCAGCCCCAAACACAGTTAGGCACCAGCAATATGCTAAACACTAAGTAACCAATATGCTAAACACTAAGTAACCAATATGCTTTACAAATATAGACAGAGATAAATCTTATATACTTAAAGTCTCTGAGTTAGAGTTATTCATATGACCTGGTTGGTTTCGATTTAACTCGGGATTTTACTTGTATAAAGATTTATCATTTCTAAGATTGACCTGTTATCAAATTTTATAGATATAGATTTATCATTTCTAAGATTTCCCAGTTATCAAATTTTACAGAGTATTCTTTTCTTTGCCATTTCAATATAAGTTTTAAACGATTAGATGTTGGAAATTGAGATATTTAAGGTAATAAAACACAAGAGTTATACTTGTAAGATTTTTTTTTTCTTCCCAATTTTACATATATAGATAGGGTTCTGATGATGTTATATTTCAGAATTCGTGCATAGAAACGATTTAAAGATTACAGGTATAGCGTTTATTTCTTGTAATGTTTTCCCTACAACTATAACAACAAGGGCATTACATATTATACCTTCATAGATAACAGTAAAGAAGAAGACATTGGAGATGCAAACAGTAAAGGTAGATACATTTTGATATAATATTATCCCATTGGATATCATGAACCCCCTAGCCAAGCTCCATTTCAGTGCATTGCAATTGATGGATACCTACATTATGTCATCAGAAGAACTAAGAAAAGCCAAGAGAATCTAATGTGCATGCCCTTTCAGATTTATATCGATACTATAAAAATAAAAATAAATTATTTCAATGAATTAACGAGTGAGATTCCTGTTAATGTTTATTTTTATTTTTAATGCAGAGATTACATGTGCATTGACCTGTGACCTGTGACCTGTGAAATCAGAGTTAGTGGTGATGTTTATCCTGTAAGGCGAGGGCCCCAGCGTCTACCGTTTTTGCTTTGTAACTCCAACGCTGAGCACGGTAGCAGAAGACGAGACTCGAGAGAATTAGCAGCATCATATGCCCATGTGGCATACCAAGATACTGACAAAGGCTGGCATAACTCCTTTAGGATTTAGCTCTTGTTGTTGCTACAATCTAATGTGCATGCCCTTTCAGATTTAAGGCGAAGGCCCCAGCATCTCACTCAGTCTTTCAGATTTATATCGATACTATTAATTCATTGAAATAAGCCTGAGCTTATCAAACTTACTATTGTTAATTTCTCTTAATTCCGTTGTTTCCGTCATTCAAGTTAGTTCCATTATCGATCTCAGTATGGGACTGAAGAACAACGATGATGAGTTTCTTGGATATCCAATGATTGGGTATCACTGATCAGAATAACATGCAGGCTGTTGGATCCTGTCTCAGTAGCCCTGAGGATGGATTGCAAGACAGCGTGCCCATGGGATCCTAGAATTAAAGGCTTATTCTTCTTTCAAAATGGAATCAGTATCACTGTATCAGTTTGTCCAAAATCGGGCAATTTCTTTCAGACGTAAGGAAGATTAGGGACATGATTCCGAGCAAAAACCCATCATCATTTTTGGGTTGCTTAATTCAGCTCAAGAGTAGGAAACATCAAGGTAATTTCCAGAATGATTTCAATATCTTGAGTTTCTGGTTTTTCAGCTAAGGTACCAGAAATGAAAATAGGAATGGGACCAACACAATAAATGGGCCTAGCCACCTAGAGGTTCTGGGAGTCTGGAGATCAAAACCATCAAAACCCTCCCCTCTATTATGCATATAAATTCTAATAGAAATGCACAGATGCAGAATCAAGATGGGAATGAATAAACTTATGGATACAAAATGTGACCCACCCTACAGTGTCAAGATGGAAATAGAATGTACCTAAAATTGAATCTCCCCAATTAAACAATTATTGAGAGAAAGTAGTGATCTCAGGCTTCAGCCGCGTTCTCTAATCCCATGAAGCTCATTTGTCTTTGTTTCAGTCCAGCAAGCCTATATTCATGAATCATGCTTCTATTTCAGGGTTCTAGATACTCTGCAGGTGATAGAGACGCAGAGCGGAGAGAACCCAGGTGGCAGGAAGTGTAACTTGTCTGCCCCATGGCCCCCACCGAACTTGGCCTGCTAGCGAACCTAGTTCTCCAATCTCTGTGGCGTAAGATCGAGCTTCGTTCTCCACTGGCAACAAGCACTAAACGGGGAACATTCCCACTGGCGATAAAGAGAATCGAACCCTTGCGGCCTGCCTCATATTGCTGCAGCTTGCGACCTGCCTCTCGTTCCTTGCTCTGCCCAATGCCCAGTGCAAATCCCAATTTCCCACTGACCCAGTGCCGAATCCGATTTCCGAATGGAGTCTGAACTCTGGAGTCTGGAGTCTGGACAATGCAACATTGGAACAATCTGAATAGGACCCTCATTCCTGAATCCTCAATATTACAGCATTCAATGGCATTCAATGGCATTATGGCACACTACCTACCAGGCTACCAGTCCGTGGCTTCAGCCTTCCAGTTCCAAGTTCCGCCCGGCGCCCAGTGCCATTAACCGATGGTCCGACTCCGAAACCGTCCGATGCAATTTATGAAAAATGGGAATAATCCCATAAAAACTGATTATGAATTGAATCACTTGGATGGTGTACCCGTGTCACCATCCCAGGCTCCAGCCCTGCCACGGTGCCACACTACCACCTGTTTAACATGTTTAAGGGATTAATGACATTTTGGCCAAAAATTAAACCGTCAACACAGCTTATTAAAATCGTAATGACGTTTTGGGTTAACCTTCAACCATCAAATTGACGGTTTATAAAAAATGCCGGCCGTTCAATAAAACGGTTTTGAAATATTTTTACCTGTATTTGACGGGAAAAATTACCCAAAACGGGCAAATGCCCGTCAAATTCCAACTCTGGTAGGACTATCCCTAAGTCCCTTTGAATTTAATAACAGTTTCGATATTAGCAGCGTGATCATGACTTCGGAGGGCTGGTTTGCCAGCCAATGATTCAACAGTAATAATGACATCGAGAGTTACTTCATGGTCAAGAGAGAGTCGGTGGTGCTCGACAGCTAGAAAGCAAACTATTTGTCCTGCATAATGGGACCACGTTGTTTGTTCTTATCATTTCACTGTTTCTGGGGGGCCTAGTAACATGGTTGGCCGCTGTCAATCCAAATGACACCCGAATTATCTTGGAGCTATTCCAGATGGTTACCATAGAATAACTTTATAGATGGCTCCCACAGACTCACACAATTTTACAGAAAGCAAAAATATTCCAAACTATTTTTGAATTTTTGTTAATAGTCTTACCATAGTGATTTTGCTGAATTATGGAATCTTGTGGTGGTAGTTTGAAATCCTTGAGGTTGTGGGCAGAATAGTTCAGTTCATCATCAAAAGATAAGATGAAAGTTTTGGCCTTGCTTTAATTTTGATTTAAGGTTTCAATTAATAATAGTGTGGTGAAGAAAATTGGTAAGGTCCATTCTTAAATTTGAGGTAAATGTGTAAATAGTTTTTATTATTTTATTTAAATGTTATATTTTTTAATTTATATATTTTTTATTAAATAATTTTTATTTTTCAATTTATAATTTTTTATAAAAAAAATTATTTTAAAAATTATAATAATTCATTAGTGGAAAGACATAATAATTATTATTTAAAGTGTGTAATTAAGAATTAGTTTTGTTTTTTTAAGAAAGGCTTATTTATAAATTATTTTTGTTTTTTTTAAGTAGGGCTTATTTATATTATAGGTGTAAAGTTTTAAGAATAATATTGTTTTTAATAATTCAAAGTTTTTAATTTAATTTAAGGTTTATTTTGTAGTGAATCTTAGGAAAATATAAAATAAAGGGTTAAAATGTAAAGTTTTTTATTAGTTTTTTATTAATTTTTTATTAAAGTTTTGGTTTTAATATTTTACAATGTTTAATTTGGAAATAGTGTAAATGATGGTTTATGTTTAATATGTAGAATAAATTTAAGTTTTTTTATAAAATTGTTTAAAGTTTAAATTTAGAAAAAAGTTAAGTTATAAGGTAAACTAATTTTGATTTGGGGTTTTGATGAAAAAGTCTTATTTATATTATAGATGTCTTAAATTTTGTTAATGTATGTGATTTTCATTAGTGACGTTTTTGTTGGGTTTGTTTTTTAATAAAGAAATTATAGGGGTCCATGATTTACTTAGTTTCCACCCATGTTTAGAGGGTGTTTCTCAATTTCAATGGTTTCTCTGAAGTGCATTTTGGTGTAGTGATCAATGCCGACAATAACCTTTACGTCAGATATAGAGTTACAGAGTGCTCAACTAGTGCTGATTTCTTAGTGCATTGGTGGATAATGTCGACACTATACTATTCCAAACCAAATAATTACACTATTCCAAACTAAATAATTACAGAAAACAACATTAACCTGCAATGCAATTTTTCATTTATTTTTCCTTGGTTCTAATCTGACGTACATATTCCAGGTTTAGGTTCCTTAATTTTTTTGAACAAACACTGAAAAAGTAATTGACGCCATTGAAACATGGAATATTTACTTTACATATAAAGGTCTATATTTTAACATTTTACTTCATATCACGACTCACGAGTCATATTTTCAATACTTTATTTCAAATCATATGAAAAAGAAAATTCTCTTAATAAACTACACGTGAACCTAATCAAAAGTCTTTTATTCTTTGCATACAATTCCTTCAATCATTATAAAAAAAAATTTAAATAAGATTTGAGAGGGTAAAATACAAGTTAAATGAACAATTTTGGGGAGCTGAATGCTTTTAGACTTTTGCTTTGGCTGGCAATTGAGCATGGTAGAAATTATCTTCAAAATTTTGGGGATTGGCAGCTTATTTTCAAATGAATAATGGGGAATATAGGATAACAAAAAGGCAGATGATCTCAATCTTGCATGAGAATCTCATATTAAAACTTATCTTTATAGAACTTAATACAATTGCAGATGAATTGGCAAAAACTGGCACGCTATTGCATGAAGGACAATGGTACAGTGAAGAAAATCTAAGTGAAATCTCAAAAACATACTTACATGTTCCCTTTTGCGATATCATATGAGTTCTAGTTACGATGCTAGTTTTCTAAATGAAGAATTCATCTGGTTATGATGCTAGTTTGTCGTATGCAGAATTTTTTAAAGATTTGTAAGTTTAAGCTTACTAGTCATATTGGAGATAATGATTTGTTTCTAGTTATGATGCTAATTTGTCGTATGCAGAATTTTTGTAAAGATTTGTAAGTTTAAGCTTACTATTCATATTGGAGATAATGATTTGTTTCTAGCTTTGTTTATTTAGAAGAAAAAACTAAAAGTTTCTGATTTTATATGTGCTAGAGCATATTTGAGTTGATGAAGATGCTTTCAAATCTGATTTTGGGATGATTGTAAATTAATTCAGTTATAAGTTTGGGACATCTTGGTTGGAATCTGTTTTCAACTTGATATGTAAATGAATATTTTTATGATGTAGAATGTAACTTTATTTTTATTAATATAGTTTGAATTTTTCTGTAAAAAACAAAATACAGATTAAATAATTATTAAAAAATCAAATTATCATAAATATAACCTCAAAAGATAACATATTCTTTAAAATTCTAAATTTGTATAAAAAATATCCATTATAATGATGTAGTTAAACTTGATATCTAGAGCCTAGTTAAAAAAAATTATAATTAAAATATATATATTTAAACTCAATTTTAATATTAAAATTTTGTTAGTTAAAATTAAAATATACTTTAAAATTTTAATTACATGTATATATGAAAAATAATTGTAATTACTTACATCTAATCATGGGAGGAACACATCCAACAACCATGTCAGAAAGGCTCTGCACTTACATCTAACCATGGGAGGAACACATCCAACAACCATGTCAGAAAGGCACACAGACTCATCACTTCCCCTTGGAGGGAACCTAGATCTAGAGAACACCAAGCTTCTCCATGAAGTACTCAAACTTCACTTTGGCCATTTCTAGCATAGAATCACATCAGGGCTGATTACGTCCAAGGCTAACCTGTGAGCTTCGCCAGGACCGATTACATCTGAGAACAACCTACAGGACCATTTACGTCTGAGCCACCTACGAGCTTCGCTAGGATTTTATGCTCAGACAACCTGTCCCAACGACTATGCTAGAACTCCCTCTTTCTATAGATCTTGATCTGGATCACATACTGGAACTTCAATGCTCCTCGCTTAGTTGTTCTCAACGCCATGCAGGACTACATCCTGCTAAACCAAGAGGTCATACCTGATCTCATACTGAAGTAGCACCCTGAAGTGCTCTTCCTATCAATGGAACTATCTGCCCAATACGAATCCACATAACCCTCCAGGTTAATCTTCTGATTCATATCATACTTGATCCCATACTCAACTGTACTCTTTGGGTACCTCACTGCATGCTTTTCAACCATCAGGTGAACATGTCTCAATGTGTTCACAATAAAGCAAATATCTGGTCTCATATTTGTCAGGTACATCAAGGAACAAATCATCTGATGATACATCGTGGCATCAACCAACTCTGATGAAGCGACACTCAATAGCTTCAGGTTCGATGCCATAGGTGTAGTCATGGCCTTGCAGTCCATCATCCCAAACTTGGTAGCAAGTCTCCTTCTTGAAACTTTAATGAGTTCCTCTTTTCTGTCAGGAACAAGTCATCAACATATAACAGGAGCATCACTGGTCTTCCGCCTTCAACCTTGAAGCAAAGGTTATAATACGTTTTACACTCAGTAAAGCCTAGATCCATTAATAAGATATCCATCCTGTTGTACCATGGCGAACCTCAGGATATTCTACAATCACTCCCTCTCAAATGGAGCAACTCCTCCCTCTACCTTTCATACTCTATACATTGAAATATTATGTACCGGAGTGACAAGTAGCTTCCTTTGCAACTAATATTCTATGTATCCATCTAGGGTCAATGGATACTAAGATCCTCTATCTTGAACCTTTTCAAAAGTTCTTCTTGCACCCATTTGTGAGCTTGTCATCCTCTATATGATTTCATCTTCAACCTTGTAGCAAAGATTAAGATCTTCATTACTCTATGTGATCTTCAAGCTCCTCATGCATGTGTTATCCCATGGGTTCCTTCTGAGCTCGTATAAGGCCTTCTTCAATTTGCACACATGAGTCTGTATGTCATGTGTCTTAACTTCCAATGGCTGCAAATGTCTCTTCGTAGTTTATGCCTTCTTTCCGTGAGAAGCCTCGTGCTACGAATCTTGCCTTGTTTCCCATGATGTTTCCATCTACTGCATGCTGGATCTTGTAGATCCATATGGAAGAAATTACGGACTTCCCTTTAGGTCTCGATACTGCATCCTAGACATCATTCTTCTTGAACTGGTATTCTCCTTCGCTTTCTTCTTGGCTACTTCTTCGTAGCTGGAAGGCTCTGCATCAATGATGTCACTCAACAGTCTCACATAACTAGAGTGTCTCTAAGGCCTCTTTCTTTCTTTGAAAGTATCGTCTTATTATTCTTCATCTTGGATTCTTTCTTGAACTGTCATCACTTGTTCTTCGGAACGAGTCTCATCCTTCTTTTCTTGTAGGTGATTGTATGCGATCTTTCCTACAAGTCAAATGCATTTGTATGGTTAGAAACATTTCATAAGGCATATTCACAATGGAAATTTCTGATCCATAAAGATATAATCATGCAACTATTTTAGCCAATACAACATTCATCCATATCTCATAGAAACTTTCTAGTTGCCTTCCATCTCTACCAAGAAATCATTGAGATTGTGAACTAATCCAATATGTCAGCAAAGATGTTTCATTCTAGATAAGTAGCAATGGAGAGTTGTATAGCACCATGAACTACTTACCCATTGCATGCATATTAGTAGTATATTGTCATTAATGCAAACATTCTATCATGCATAACACATCAACTAAATATAAACAAATGCATAACAAAATAATATCATGTAATGTCAATTGAATACTTATCTTTTTTTATTTCGTGGGTAGGCTCCTTCTTTCAGCTTCATCATCTTCTTCATTCATAACAACACCATTTCTTATCCAAATGCTAAGCTGGATAAGAGGTTCTTCAAGAATTGAGTCTTTCATATTCCTCATCGCTTGAGAGATCTTCTTTGAATCGTGAGCGCTTGATCTTCAGTTGCTCTCATCTTCTCTTCTCTTATTATGGGTCGAGCTTCATCTTGTGTGTGCTCTTCCCAGAGTCTGCTGAAAGTAATCACTTCCTTCTGGCACAGATTCCTTGAGTGAATGAATCCCATGATCCTGGGAGGCCATTAAGGTGGTTATCACAATTTATGCATTCTCTACTTCTTCATCCACTGCTTCAAGTTGTTCTTTGATTTGAGATACCCTTGTAAAGTATGATTGTATGGTCTCTTCATTCTGGAACTTTACATTCTTCAACTGGTTTAATAAAGTCATCATTCGATTTATGTTCCTCCCTTCAAATAGCTTGGTCAAGGAATCAAACATCTATTTAGGTGTCTTTAGGTAAGACACTTGTGGTATAAGGTGATCCTTGATTGAATCAGCAATGATTTTCTTGGCCTTGACCAAGTAATTCTTGTGTAAGGCTTTAGCCTCATCTCCCTCTAGAACTGGAACCCCTGCACTTATGTAGGTGTCCAATTCATTTCCTTCAAGAACCAGTGAGATCCTATACTTCCATGCTTGGAAGTTCTTAGTTTCACCAAGCTTGTCATCAAGTTCGTGTGATTATACATTTTTAAATGAAAACCTCAACTGTAAATAGAAAAATATTAGATCTTACCGATTTGAGGTGTCAATCTTGGTTCCGGAGCTAGTTGATTTAGGGTTTGTCAGAGAAAACATAATTTTTAAAACTTGGAATTTCAAACTTTTGATTCGATAGAAAGATAGGCCTCTTCAAGTTGAGTTGTCCAATGTACTCCTTTTCTGAAAATAGTGGAGGGAAGCTCCTGGAACAGGAAGCCCTGGTTTACCAATTTCTTCTGCATAAATTCTTGATACTGTTTCCGCGGTATCTCTGAAAGTACTACTCTTCTATGTCTGAAATTTTGTACTAGGGTAACATCATCTGTCCTCTTTCCAACACCATAGATTTTACCAGAATTGGTTTCACCAATTGGGACTTATGAGAGTTTTCCCAAGGTGACTTATTTCAACACTGTTCAGCATAGAGAAGTTGTATGGACTGCCACGTGTCACTGTTTCATCATCATGGTCTGAAACTTTTACCACAGAAATTACATTATGTTCCCTATATGGAACATCTTGATAAATTGCATTTGGACCTTTGTAGCCTGAGATACAGAAATTCTCCCTAGGTGTCCTGTTTAGTGATGAATCCTGGAAGAGGTTGGAACCCTGATTTGGAGGAATCATATATCTGAGAATATAGTGAATCTGAGGCTGCAATGTTTACAGAGGGTACATTAGAATTTTATCTTCAGCTTGAGAAAATTTTGGCCCCTAAGATCTTCAATCCTGAGATATAGTGAATGTACCAAAACTACTTGTTTTAGTATTTTAGGGTTTTTCAGGCCCGGGGTCAAACTAGGGTTTGACTTTCCCAGAGTTTTACCCAACCAAAAATATTGACCTTGGTCTCTAATATTTGATTTTGATGAGGAGAGAAATCCTATGCTGGGCTCACTCAAAATTCCTCTTCTGTGAAAAGTCGTAATTTCCCGCAACAAAAACTGAAAATGCCCGGAATCAAATTCTGCTTCGAGAGAAAGATGCGCCCTTCAATGGAGAGTTATCCTAGCATCCTTTTGCTGGTGGATTGTGGAGAGAGACCCAAAAAGTAAGAAGCCATAGCTTCTGCAGCTGCATAGTGTCTTCTTCTCAGGTTAGCTCTGATACCATGTTAGATTTTTATCAATTAGATAGTATTATCTTAGGATCTTATCTAAGAGAATATCATGCATAGCAATCAATCACAAGAGACAAGAGACACAAAGATTTCCTTAGGGAAACCATAAAGGTGAAAACCCCGCAACTTCCTCAGAGATAGAATGAGCACCAATGGCAGCAGTAAAACCCAAAGATAGAAAATATGATCTCCAATAGATGTTCTCTCTCTCACTTATGTGAGCACTTCCTCTCTCACTCATGCGCCCCAGTTGAGTGAGTGTATGTGACTGTGTGATAAATAGAGAGGCTCACTCTCTATTGATACTAGTTTCTGACTTAACAATAACTTGCCAAGGCTGACATCTCTAGGAGAGGCTAATAACCCTAGTGCCCCTCAATTGTGGGGACTTTTCCCTCCGATCAACAAGGAGGGTTAACCTTAACTCAACTGTGGGGACTATTGCCCCGACTTACAATGAAGGGTTAACCTCATTGACTTTACATGAATTTATTATACTAATGACTCTCTCGATAGGAACATTGGGGTATAATGAAATAGAATATATGAAATATACAAGTGAATACATTCTGAAGTTACAAATACGTTAACATGATTTGTTAGCTCTGGATTTATTTAGAGCAACGGAGAGGGCATGACGGACCCTGAAAATATGTTCATGTCGAGAGGAAAAGCATGATTCTAACAGGTCATATATTTTTAGTTTTGCAGTGATATTTTGCAGGTTCAACTTCATATGGATTCAATATTATCAGTTCCTCTTCTTACTCCATCCACAAGATATTCAGAATGGAAGTCGAAGATGATTGCATCTCTGAAGAGACAAGGTCTCCATGAGGTATCTATGGGACTTGGTAAAGAGTCTTATGAATACGAGAAAGACTGGCTAAATGATGGTGATAAAGCTTATGGAGCAATATATGGGACTTTTTTTCCCACAAGTGATCGATGGTTTCTTCCTGCTAGTGACACAAGACACATCATGTAGGTTTGGTTAATCCTCGCCAAAGAATATTGTCCCACATTAGGATTTGGTGATGCCGGAGGAGCCGAAGGAAAGTGTGGATCTTGGGGCAAGTTTTGAGGTTCCAAATATTACTCCAGTTGGGATCCCTATCACCAATAGCAGGAAGGAGGGTGAGGTGTTATACTTCCTTGGTGGTGAAATAGCCCTTGGGCGCGTGCTCCCATCTAAGAATAACTCCGCCTTGATCTCTCATAATTCTATGATTCCTAAGCTCACCCTAAATAAGATGAAAGGAAACCAAGGAAATTTTTATCGGCTAGTTGTTCATGTATTTCTAGGTGTAATAACTAGGTGAGAGATCCCCATGCCAATAGCTAGAGATTTTAACATGAATGGATTTTTAAAATACCTGATGGAGCTTAGAAAACCTAAAGATATTGGATAAAATTAAGATCTACTTCCAAGAGTCATTCCAGAAATGGACTGGAGTTCCATCCCAGATTTCCCAGAAGATGTGGATTTGAATGAATTTTTTTTCTTCTGATTGGCTACATTTAAAATAAGGGAGCCCAGAGGATTAAGAGAAAATAATATGAGATTATGTTGATCCCATCCTTTTGCATATTTGAGATTCCAGAGCTGAGCCCACTGTTTGAATTTGTTGGAGACCCAATTCCACCAGGTTTTGCCGAAAAGGATCATGTTATTGATGCTTGGATCTCAGGGGCCAAGACCCCAACAGATTTAAAAAGGAAGACCTTATCCCATTTAACCAAGTCCCATTAGGAATGATTCTTGACCCCTCCCCAAAGAAATGTTTGATGGAGAGAGAAGATGGATTTTAGGACCCATTGGAGAGAAGCTAGAATAGATAATAGATACATCAGCATGGATTGAAGGACTGCCTTGACAAGGATGATCCTGCCCACTTAGTTAATGGAATGAAAAGTCCAGGAAGAGAGTTTTTTTGTTGATTTTGTCCATAATATCTCTCCAGGAAGAGTGCTTAATAGTCAAGGACAATAGATTTTTGAGAAGGATGGTGATGGGAGTGGGCATGGAGGTAGTGATTGATGTGATTCTTTTTCCAATACACTTGATAAGAGAGAGAGCCACATTGTTTTTGGGTGACTCAGAAATCAAGAAAGGGAATGGAGTCACCTTGTTGGATTTCCATGGTAAATTTAATGTGAGGTGAAATGTTATTTAAGTGACTGTGAAAGTTGTCGAGGGAGGTGCATCTATATGGCCAAATAACAAATGTATCATCTACAAACCGAAACCAGTATTTTGGTGTGAGGGGAAAATAGTTAAGGGCTAGTGTTTCAAAGTGTGCCATAAATATGTTGGCAACCATAGGAGATAAACAAGATCCCATGGCAGTGCCTATAGTTTTCTCTTAAAATTTACTTTTGAAACAGAAAAAAGTAGAGGAGAGACGGCTTTTAATAAGATGAAGAGTTTCCTTATCAACAAATTGGGAAATGATGTTGAGAGATTCAGGGACTAGGATTTTTGTGATGAGAGAAACGACATCAAAACTTACCATGAGATCGTGATCATCAAGGTGTAGGTCCCTTGTTTTGTGAATAAAATCATAAAAGTATTTAATGAAACATTTATGTGCAAATTTAGTCATTGTAAAAAACAGTTTAAGATAAACATTAAGCTTACAAATCGGATTTGTATAACAAAATATCTAATTGGTGAATGAATACAAGATTTAAAATACAATTTATGTAACATAAAAATATTGAAAATTGGAATTTATATCTTACATTTAAAAAATAAAATAATTATATAGCTTACATTTGAAAAAATTAAAATGTTAACTTATTAATAAATAAAGAAATCCATTACAATGGTTAATATTAAAAAATTGAAAACACCCATAAACCAATCACCGCATTTTAAAATTTAAATTTAGTTTGAAGTGGCGTCTTGATGTTGAGGTCATCGCATTGGATTGCATCCCACCATTCTTTACTATCACTCTCTATTCTCTAGAGTCTACATACACTTTTACTTATCCCATCCCCCACACAATCTCTTCAATTGAGAACATCCCCTTACCAAGACTGTCTTGAGCATGGGTAATGGTGACGCCTTCTCTCCCAACCCTCCACTTCCACTTCCACTTCCTCTTGTTTTTTCCCCTTCACTTGCCCCCATATACACTCCAACGAGTGTAATCCTATCAAAGTCAACCACTCCAGCTTTGGAAAACCCATCCCCAAATCTAACTCCTCCAACTTATCCCATCCATCGATCCATATCTCTCTCAAACATGGAAACTCTGCAGGGAGCTCTTTCAACTTTTTACAATGATAGAGTTTAATGTATGAGAGCTTTCAGAATTCCCACCTACATCAACTTTACCAATGCATTTTACTTCAACGCCTCGGTCATCTTTACTGATGCATTTTCCTTCTATCATCTTATCAGTGATTTGTAATAGTTAGTGTGTACCAATGCTTTTTAATAGTTGGTAAGAATTGGTGCATATAAATAGTTAGTAATCACAGACATTATTTTTGGTATAATGCATTGGTGTGCACCAGTGCTATATGTTTTATCAAGCATTGGTGTATATAATTCTTTCAATTTTTTGTGCACAGTGATGCATATGTTTCTCTTAAAAACATTGGGGTGTTTTGCATTTGTTAGCGCTGGTGCATCTGTTTGTGTAAAGTGTAGCAATAAAAAAAGTCTCTGCTAAGTCTTCAGTCATTGAGTTTTTTTTATTTATAATAAATTTCCATAAAAACCTCTGCTAAAACATTTCGTACCATTGGCAGAGGTTGTAATGAAGTTTTTTTTACAATTTTGGTCAATCTTGTAACATTAAAATCCTCTAGTATGACCTCTTCTACATGCTCTTTTCCTTGTAGTGACACAATTTCATAATCCAAATGACCTATTTATAGGCAAGAATAACTACCATATACTCTGCCTCTGCAATTAACAAAGAAACCAAAAGTTATTGTTTACTCATCCAACTTATTGCTCCACAAACAATTGAAACACATATCTACCAGACACGAGCTCCTTATATCTACAGCCCCTACCCAACCAAAATCCACATAACCCTAGGGCCTATATATCCATTGAGTGCTAGTCCCCTTTAAAATCGGTACGATATCATATGGAATATTCAAAGGTACCAAGCAAATACCTATGACCCTCCTCACTGTAGACGAATGTTCATGTCCAATATTAGCCATGAATTGGCTCAAGACTTCCACTACTTGGAAAATATATAGTAAGGTACATAACAAAACATATATCAGATTACCAACTATACTAGCATAAGGAATTAATTTTGTATCCTCCATCTTCGAAGGTGTTGTATGACATTGCTTAGCTAAAATCTTGTTTCCCACAAAAATTGGAACTCCCAATGGTCTAGTACAATATACCATGCAAAAAAAATGTAGAATAGAGTTCACATACTTTAACTCAACCAAATCCTTATGTTCACTCTATGTATCTTTATCTCCATTCCACATATTTTTATTGCAACCCCCAAGCCCTTCATATCATATTGTATTAAAGTATGGAACTTCAAATCACCATTATGTTCTTACTATTACAAGAAAATAACATATCGTCTACATACAATTTAATGATAACAAGGAAAGAATCGCCATCATGTTTGTAATACATATAATGATTTGATTTGTATACCATAAATCCCAAACACACCACAAAATAATAAAACATTTTCTATTATATTTTTGGAAATTGTTTGAGACCATACAAAGACTTTTTGAATTTGCAAACCAATGACACCGTTTACATGTTTTCAATGTAGTACTCTATCTATTTCATATATATCTTCTCCTTCAAGTCACCATCATAGGAAATTTGTTTTTACATCCATTTATTCTATCTCTAAATCAAAAGTTCCTTCTATAGATAGAATGAGCCTAGTAAAATATTACCAATGTATATCTCCTCAACCTAGGCATATCCTTTTGCAACCATTCTTTCCTTGTATTTTTTCAATATTGCTATATGAATTGATCTTATTTTTGAACAACCATTTACATCCAATAAGTTTCCATCCATGGAGTAATTGTATCATCTCCCGCGTCTCATTATTTCTAAGTAAAATCGCCTCCTCATTCATGATCAATATCTAAGACTCATTAGTTTTCATCTATATTGTCTCGTTCACAATTCTAGGCTAATTTCCATTAGAAAATAAAGAAAATATACATATGAAATCAAATAGGCTATAATTATACATATATGGTTTCCTTCATTGTAGAGCGGACCTCCTCAAAGTTTGAGGTGGAGTTTCTTCCTTCTCTTTTTAAATCTCTGAGCCCTCCTCCTCATCAAGTAGATCATGAACTTCATGTTCATTTTCTAATTTGACGTTTTCAATCTTGGGCGGTTGTTGAACAATTGACTTCTACTCATTCTCTTATGTTGCACCACTTTGGGAGAATACTTAATTTTTCTAAAAATTAAATGGATGATATACAAAAATTTATCTTATATTGTTTCACACCAATGCCATAGTTGAAGAGATATATTTCACTACCCTATTATTTGGCACATGAAAATGTATCACAATAAAACAAGAAGGCATTGAAGTGAGGATTTCTTGCATGTCCAAACCTATATAGGGGTCTCATCCACAAGAGTTGATGTGGGAAACTTGTTAATCGGGTACATGGAAAATTTTAAGGATCCGTAAGGATCATGAGCATTAGAAGTACATATATGTTATGGTTGTGAAGGTGTATATTCTACATATTTATTCATTTTAGAAATTTAAGAATTATTACACTGGATGGTGCATGCATCAAAGTTCAATAGAATTCCCAAATGAATACCATTAGCGAGCACCATATCTCCACAGAGCATCTTTCACCCTTTGTTAGAGAAAACTACTTGCACACCCTCATCATTAAGTTTTCCTATTGAAAGTAGGTTTTGTATCAAACCTAGAATGTGCAAAACTCCACCAATCCCCTTCACTCTACCATCACATTATCTAATTTATGTTGAGAGGAGAGTCATCAATGAGGTATATCATTCCACCATCATATTTACCATACACTAAAAACCAACCTTAATGGAAAGCCATATGGAAGGAAGCTCCATATTATATCAAACATGCACTTTGCCTTGGATGGGTTTCCAAAGATGCAACAAAGGAATCTCAACCATCCCCGTGAGAATTTTTTTAGACTTCTCCTCAAAATGATTCTTTACCATCTTATTATTATTTTTATCTCCCTTGCTCTCTTTCGAAATGACCAACCTTGCTACACTTCCAACATTTTGCCTTGGACTTTCCAAGTGACTTAATTCTCCCACATGATTTAGATTTTGTTTTCCTCTTCTCGGCTTTCGTGTTTATTATTCCATGAACAACCAAGGCCTCATTGATGGATTCAAAAAATTTCTACATCACCTCATCTAATATTAAAGTAGACATGACCTCATTAAGAACCATGTTACTCTTTACAATGCTTCCAATGGCTATCACTAGGTTGTCCCATGAATCTGACAAAGAACATAAAAAGGGTCATACAACGATCCTCCTCATTTTTGTTCACTCCAATTAAGATCAACCAAGTCACAATAGTGTTAAATATTTCATTTAGATGCTTGGCTATAGAACCACCATCGCATATTCTCAAAGTGACCAACATTTTTTGCAAAAGAATGTTCATTAACCAAGGGTTTAGCTTGGTACAAATCCCCCAAATTCTTCCAAAGGCTTGTTGTGGTTTAATAAGAAACATCCAATGACATTTCATAAGCCAAACAAAGTCTGATAAGGCTTCTTTAATTTCTCTCCATCACTACCCATTCTTCATATTTTCTACCAACCGGTTTGGTTGTAGACACTAAAAACCATTGATCTCAATCTATGAGCAAAGCAAACATCTTGAGCTTCGACAGTTCAAAGTTAGTGTCATTAAACTTCTCCATTTCTAATATAGATGTGCTCATCATTTCCTTGCAACAATATTTCCATCTATACAAACTTCAACTCAAACCAATAACAGATAATAATAATACAACTTATCCCTAATACCGACTTGGATTAGTATGATCGGGCTTTGATACCAAATGAAAAGAAGCAAAGGTGTTGAATACACTTCCTATAGTAATCAATGAAAGAAGAATATATAGAAAATTAAATAAACACAACTTTGTAGTAATAAGCAACATATAAATATACATCAATTAAACTATGATTTCCTAGGGAAACCCCATTCAGGGGACCAACAAAAAAACCCACACTCCAAATCACACTCAATGTACTATTCAATTACTAAAAAATCCTTACAATATATAATAAAGTCTCCATGCTATCAACACAGGTACTAAACTACATAAAAGTTCTTGAGAAATTTCAACATCATAACTGTAAGTTAAAAAGCTTGCACTATAGACCAATAAAGAGATTATAAAACCTATAATTTATTAAAGAGCATGCTATGTTTGCTACTTGACAGGTCAAGTAATCATCTCAGTGAATAGAAAAGGGGATACAACACAATATTTGTGATGTTACTTTTGATCTACATAATGCTCAATCATCTATTTCAATCCTAGGATAAGAATTTAATGAATAAAGAAATCAACGAATGAATAGGTATTTGAACATTGTATGTGTAAAATTTCCAAACCTAACAATTCCATCCAAGGAGAATCAAATTGTAGATTGATCAATTAGTTACTATAAGAGGAAAAGTAAGAAGATATACAATCATAGGTAGTGTTAGCTTGTTTGTATCAACTAGAAGGTTACATGTCTCCAACTCTTCATCTCCCCAACTATTAGTGCTCGTCTTCTCCCTTTGGTTTTTGGTGGCACCATTCCAATTAAAATTCCTTTGGAGGTAAGTGGTGATGGATTGAACTAGCATGGGCCCTTGACATCATTAACTGCATCTTTTGACCTTGTCATCAACTTTGTAGCCATGAGCTTCAATTCCATATCCAATCTTCTAATTTTTTTGAGTTTTGCATTAAGTTGAGCCATTAAAAAATTTGATGTTTGATGTGGATCCATTTCATATAAACAATAATGGATAAAACATTAAGCAAACATGACTATGAGAATCAATAAGTGAGATTAATAGATCATAGAATTAGGGTGCACTTTGATTCATACTAGACTATTGAGTGACTCTAAGTTTAGACAAAAAGGGGACCGGATTCTTGAAAATGAGAAAAACATTTTGGTCAAGAAAAGGGTTAACCTAAGAAAATATGTCCCACATGTTGGAAAAGATATGTGTGCGGATTTAATCAATGTGAACCATTGCTCAAGAATTTTCCAAAGCATCAATGAGTAGTTTGACCAAGGGTCTTTATACCCTTAATTAAGGGATCAACTACTTCCTCAATTGTGGGTTTGTTTATCCTTAACTACTACCTATTCTAATCCTTCAATTGTGGATTTGTTAATGCTTCAGCTATGTATTCTAATTCCTCAATTTTGGGTTTGTAAACCCTCAACTAATTGTCTACTAAACTATTAGTCAAAAGCTCACTAATATGTTTTTGGAAGTCTAGATCCAAGTCTTATTTTCAGCCTTTACCCAAAATCAATATCTAGATCAATATTTTCAAAATGTATTCCTCAAATTAAACCCCACCTCATTGTCAAATCATGCCACCTTACAGCTTTACCACAATAGTTACATGTCATCAGACTCTTTAAAATGTTTTTTCATATTTATTTATATTATATAAAATATATCAATTATAATAAATATATAATTTTTATTTCACTTACTATAAAATTTAAATTTCAAACAAAAATCTTAATTTATAAGTGCCTAGCAATACACATATTCAACTACTTTTGTACTCTTAGGGGAGTATTAAATATATTTTTATTTATTAGAATGTACATGTCAATATATGATATATATCTTCGACCAACAAAATCCCAAATAATAATAACACACATATTATAATTAATAAAATTATTTTAGAAATAGTTTTTGACAATTGGGACAAATAATTCAGTGATTATTTTGAACAATTAAACAACTCCATAAAAATATCATACCTAAAAGTAAGAAACTGATTGAACAACGTCATAAAACTAAAACTAATAGGTAAGAATTAAGTAACAATTACACCTATATCCAATTTGATAACATTTAAAGCATTCTGACACTACAATGCGGGTAAACCCATACACCAATCACGACATCACCATACTTCACACTTCAAATTTACTTTGAAGCGATGTCTTAATGGCGGGATTGTCGCATTGGATTGCATCCCACCATTCTCTTAGGCTCCGCACATGCCCGAAGAAGACTCTCTCTAGAGCGCGCATTGAGATGACATCATGTGAGCTTCAGTCTTGGTTTCACGCACATGGAGAGGTTAAACTAGCGTTGGTTTTGTGTACTTTTTTACAATTTATTTGATTGAATTAATTTATTAATTCAAAATTTAAACAAAAACCATATTATTTTATATATATTTTCATAAGTAAATCTTCAATTTACATACTATGTGTTATCCCTAAAGTTGAACCTAGACTACGGGATTCAAGCTTAAGGAAATCTTTGTTTGAAAATGTAAAAATCAAATGAAATCAAATTAAAAAAGACAAGCTAGTATCAAACCAGGGCTAATGGAACCTTACAATACTAGAAGGCACTAGGCTAGTATTACTTGTTTGTACAGTTTACACAGCTCAGATATGAAATGAAAACATCACACAATTTACAATAAACAGAGCTGGTATATGTAACAGGTTGGTAAATACAAATATTTATAAGAGGATCAAAGCATTGAAGTGTAGGCTGGTATGAATCAGAGCTGCAGGAACATCAAACAGATACTGTATAACATGAAATCAATCACAAAGTTCAATATCCAGGTACTATGATCCTAAATCATGAAGTGAAACTGTCAATGTTTGTAAAAATAAAAGATAACTGTCATCTCACGATAAGAATTATTGTAATGGAATATGAACGACCATATACATAACAGAATTATCAGAGAGACAATTTATATAACACAAGGGCAAATCATCATCAAGTTTATTCAAAACTAGAACCTGTCATTGAAGCTGCAAAATGTTCATGCTACACAGATGTGCTTACAATAGATCAAGCATTACTCCCAAAACTGCCAACCCCAGTCCTCTGCGTTCTCCTGAAAGGAAGAATTCTCTCCTTCTTGCTTTCGAGCCTTTCGCTGGGACCTCTGCTCTCTTAATCCCCTAGAATTACACTGACTAAATAGTTTTAGAAACAAAACATATTTGTTTTAGATCCTACATTCTTGCTAACTGATCCTAAGATCTTGCTATGAATCATCCCTCAAGTTCCCAAATGTGTACAACTGGAAAACAACCCATGATTCCAGAAATTCACTAGCTGACCAGATTTCTTATTGATATGCTTTTACCTTGTCGCTCCCCCTATAGGTGGCAGCCTCAACCAATTCATATCCATCTCATACTCATACAGCGATGATTCTCCTTTAATACTATCAAAGATATATCCTTTGGTTTTATCGACAAACTTAACAAGATTCCCAACACTTTCCTTGTCCTGGATGTAACATTGTTTGCCAAAGACAGAAATAGAATACTGATATATTTCCCAGGATTACTACAAAAATGAGCATCAACTAAGTGTACTGCTGCAAGACTGTAGTCCATCTTTCTGGTCATTTCCAAAATGATATTCTTGGCATTTGAATAAAGAGTGAAGAGCTCGATCTGCCTTGGAAAGTCAAAGAGAAAGTAGTGACATTTTTAACCTTGGCTGTATCTACCTCTTTTGTTCTTTGAAAACTTGAAAAGAGTAATGGCACCCTTGACAAGTTTATTTGAGTAGGCCGTGTCATCCTTGAATACAATCAATGCCGCAGCCAGTGCAGCGGCCATTTTTGCAGCTACGTCTGAACCAACTGAGCATTGAGTCACAGGGCAGGCCAAATGGTCGATCTGGTCGACCTCCAACAACAAAAGCTCCACAAAATCATGCCGTATGATGTGAAACATTCTCCTTCCTTTCTGTAAGAAATTATCAATAATAATAACACTGTCACCTCTCGCCATAAGCCTGTCAACCAGGTGACTGCCGACCAAGCCAGCTCCACCTGTCACGACAACTCGCAGGGACTTTCTCCTTAAACCCTAGGGCACTTTGGCCCCTGAATTCACCATCGAACCGGAATAATACTGGGCAATCTGTGAAGCAGGAGTCTCATAGATGATTCGATGATGCTGGTCGGGCACAAACTCTGCATTTTCAGTGACATTAGATGTAAAATAACCAGGCTACAAGGATAAAGAATTATTGATGCATGTCGGACTACTGAACTGGAATATCGTCCAGAAATTGGTTGCAGATCTATCTTGAACGCACTTTACAAATGTGCTTCAATCTCATCGAAGAAAATATCCAGTTATCAAAAGACTGGAAACTTTCATCACTAGAAGAGTTCTTCTGAATTGAATTTGTTCCAGGCCTCCTTTAAAAGATCAAAAACTTTCTCAGCGATATATTTCTGTTGGATAGTCGCACCCTTTTGCTTCACCTTATCTGGGTGCACATACAAAGTGGCCTTTCTATAAAATTTCTTGACAGAAGAAGCAACGATGACATCTGTCAATGATACTGGATGCAATACTTTTGATCTTCATCAGTCAATTTGGTCAAGTATTGGACAAACATAGAAATATAGATAAAATCTCAAAAAAAATTTACACTTTATGAATTTATAATGCATAATCATTTAATCCCTCTTCGTAAAATTCCTTTGTATGGAAATGGGCTATCTCAGGTGCAAGGCCAGTGGTAGTCACAGCATACATCTCATAACAAGTTTTTGCAAGATCCTCCACAAGTTTCAAGTTTTCTAGATCCTCAATAATCATTAAACCTTGTTCCATTACTCTCTGTTTTGTCAAGCCTCTAGTTGCCCCCAGTGCAAGAGTGCCTGATAGGAAACACACCAGATGGTCCATTTTGGGATAGAAATGTCCATCAGCCCCATTAGGTATTTCACCCATAAATACTAATCCTTTGGGAATGGACTTTTGAATCAATAGATGCTTAACACCCTTCATTGCTTCATCATATATATCACATATGTTAAAGACATTCGAGATTTCATGACCATCCCCTCGCTATTGAAGCCAAACTTTAATAAGATATCGATAGTAGCTATCTCCACTAAACTGTCCAGATTGTGGACTGATATAAATAGGTACTAATCCTTCCACCTTTGGGAGAGTTTTAAAGTGTTCAAGCACCTTCATTGCCGCTTCACCATATTTTGGATCACCAGAAATTTGACTAAGGTACCATATAATTATAAATATGACAAAAGATTATTATCATTATATTCCATGAAATAAATCATAAACCTTTCCATAAATGCCATGTGGACATTCTACCATTAGAAATCAATATGCAGCCAGCTCACAATATGCTGCAAGTTTGGAAAAACGCTGCCAGCTGTAAGAATTCACCCTGTAACACATACTCTCTTGCACATACATGGGCTCATAATTAATGAATGGAAACTTTGATGATTTTAGGTAACAAAAGGAACCCTAATGGTGACCAATCAAATATAAAATATGAAACAAAGTAAAATTTAAAAACCATAAAAACCAATCAAAATCAAAATTTTAAAAATAAGCAGGAGGAACAACCCTAGAGATAACACTATGTCTTTTACCAGGCGTATTGTTTGACATTTTTGTCAGAAAGCTTTGGGATGCCCTTGGTTGCACCACATTCTTTAGCAATGCCTTCATCATTAGCTGAAATCCCGCTCTAAGCACGCACTGAGTGCAATTTTCCTATACATGTGCGGAGGCTATCTACTATCACCTCTTATGTATTCCAGACACTTTAACTTATCCCATCCCCCACGCAATCTCTTCAATTTATGACAGTTCCATACCCAGACAGCGTTGAACATGGGTAACAGTGATGCCCCCTCTCCCAAGTCCCAACCCTCCACTTCCACTTGCTGATGCCCCTTCACCTTCCCCCACACACTCCAACGACCCTAACTCTATTAGAGTCACCTTCTCCAGCTTTGCAAAACCCATCCCCAACTCCAAATCCTCCAACTTATCGCATCTCCCTATCCTAGCTCTCTCAAACATGGCAACTTCGAGGGGAGCTCTTTCAACTACTTACATTCATATAGAACAAGGCATGCAAGCTTTCGAAATTGAGTAACCCAAGTGGCTCCACATCGTATCCAAAAAGCCTCAAACTTTCCAGATCTTCCATCTCCTGCATATCCTACAGAAGGGAATAATTCTGATTTACATCGTCATCGAATTCCAGTTTCAGATCTCTCATCATCGACCAATTTCCCATAACCCCCTCTTCGATTGGAGATTTCAATTTCACCCATAAAACCTCGAGGCGGATCAAACTTTGCAAGTCATTTAAACAAGCACTTCTTCTTTCTGCGTTTGCGTCCTCATTGAAATCTAATGAAATGCTGCTGCCACTGATGTTCAATCTTTCCAGTGAAACCAATCCTGAGATTCCATGCGGAAGATGCCTCAACTCCTAGCATTTCGAAATGTAGCATTCCAAAACGTCGAGGACCCTCAGACGTTTGAGTTCACTTATCCTCTCCAAAAGGCACCGTAGGTACTGATAGAATTTAAGGTTCAAGAATTTAAGCTCCTTCAGGTCGCCAATGCTTTTCGGCAATTCACATATGTCTGTACTCTAGAGTTGGAGGGAGGCTGGATGTTTCAAATCTTCGATACAAGGCGGCAGAGACGTGATACCGGTATAACTGAGATCGACGACCTTCAGCGAGGACAACTCCCAGGAACATCTTGAATGCTAGGATTCTCCCTTAACAGCAAAACTGAGAGGGATGAGCATGCAAAGGTTGTTGGTAGGGAGTGCAGATCATTCCACATCAATGACATTCTTGCACAGTCCATGCTGTCTTCCTCGGAAGGAAATTCTCTCATGCCCTGTCTGGCTTTAAAATAACACCTATGCTCCTCTGCAATTCGAATCGCGAGATCACGAAGGATATCATGTACTTTAGCATGTGAAATCCTTCCAAACCGATCCATTTGAACCACCTCAATCAAACAACGATCCCTTAGGTGATTGATATAGTTGTGCGTGGTGTCGGGAAAATAGCTCTCTCTCCACTGCCTTCGACCAAACTTTCTGATATCCACATGTCTATGACTTGTCTACAATCGATTTCTGAGTCTTCTGGATAAGCTGCAAAATATAGAAAGCAAATCTTCAAATAATCTGATTTCAGGGCGTCATAGCTCCATTTGAGACATTGAAATAGTTCTTCGTTCAATTCAAGATGTAGGTTATCAAACATTATACCAATGTTTTGCATATGAAGTAAAGCAACCTCCCACTAATGTAGATTACTACCGTGTTTTGTCATTGCAGAAACGACTACAATTAAGGCAAGTGGCAAACCCTTGCACTCCCCTGCTATTTTCCTAGTGACGTCTTCTATTTCAGGTACAACATTTACATTCCGAAATGATAGGCTACAAAATAGCTGCCAACCCTCTTCTTCTGACAGCATTTCCACTCTTCTGATCTCATCTGTACCCATTTGTGTACACAAAACTCTACTCCGAGTCGACTAAAGAAGTTTAGAAGTTGTGCCATGCAAGGACACTCCTAGGATTTCAAGCTCCACAGTCCTCCACAGATCATCCAGAATTAGGAGATCTTTTTTTTTCTTTAAAATTTGAGTACAACATATGTTTTCGCTGAACGAAATTGGATTTATCTGGTAGTGTTAAGTCTAATCTATCCCCAATACAATTTTGCAGATTGAATATATCGTATTCTTTGGAGACTGTTACCCAAACGATCAATTAAAATGATTGAATATATCGTATTCTTTGGAGACTGTTACCCAAATGATCAATTGAAATGATTTGCCTAGCTTGTTGTTGTTATTGATGTCTTAAGTAGTGATGTCTTACCAACGCCCCCCATGTCGTACACGCCAATAACTCAAGAATGTTGGTATTTTCTGTTAACTTCCTCTCAAGCTTCGACTGTGCAACTTGTAATCCATCTCTAGCAAATTTCGGGTTTAGAATCGGTATCTAGGTGTGCGGAGTAGGGTGTCCGTATGGAGGAAAATCAGACTGCCTCTCCAAGTGGAGACGATCTGTTTAATAATCCTTCGGGATTACATTGTAAATACTATTTAATTTATTAGTTAGTAAAATCTAGTTAATAATCTCGTTATCTAATTGCAGATAACGGTTTTGATCTCCTTTATATGTAACACTCATTCACGTAATAAGATATTGATTTGCTGAGGTTCTTCACGGCCTGTGTCAATGGTATCAGAACAAAGGAAATGAAGCATTGGTGAGAAAGAAGGAGCCCGTGAAGGAGGAGCCAACAAAGGAGATATCACCAAGAAAGGAAGAAAGGAGAGCTGCTTATTAAAGATTGTGGAAGAAAGACAAAGACTGCACGTAAATTGTTTCGGTAATTGTTTTGAAGAATTATTTTCTTTTTTAAAAAGAGAAAAAAAAGGAAGAGAGCCATCATTTATATTTTCGTGCAATGGTTTCTTTAAATTAATTATCAAATCTTTGGGGAGTTCTTTTCAGAAAATAAAAGTTTTTAAACAGCCATGTTGAAATATTAAACCTTTCGAAAAATCTTTTTAGAAGATAAAAATATTTTAAAGAACATTGGCTAAAAGGAAAAGAATATATTTGTACACAAAAATTTACTGCACAGTAAATTTCAATGAATTATTTAATTTCAATTGTTGGAGTTATTTTATCTAGAAAAGAAAATTATCAGGAATGGTTTCATAAATTTAAAAATACCCTTATTTTTAATGATATGTGGGATGGAATTTGTGAAAATGAGAATTTAGAAGATAAGGAAGATGGAGAAGCAATAAATGAAGTGGATAAAAGTGCACCAGTACCACCTACTAATGCCAAAGAGTTAGCATTATGGAGAAGCAAGGACAAGAAAGCTTATGCCTTAATTATTGCCTCTGTAACTAAAGAAGTAAGTAGACATTTAGTTTCTAGCAAAAGTGCTTGGGAAGCATTAAAGAAACTAAAAGATTTGTATGATTCACATTTTGAGCTTGAAATCATACAATTGTTGATGAAATTATTTAACTTAGAATTAAAAGATAATGATCCAATGAAACTTGCTTATGAAATTAGATCCATTTTCCATGATATTGATGCAACTGGTGTAAAAGTTGACATTCAACTTACTGCATTTATTAAAGCTCTATATCCTACCTATACTCATTATTTAGAATCACTTCAAGCTAGTGGCCAAATGAAAGCTATGACCTTTGAAACACTTGTTGAGAAAATTGCAGAAAGAGAGAAAGCATTTGGGAAGGAGTCTAAACAAAATGAAGAAACTTTGTGTCTTGCACAGAAAGGACACAAATCAAAAGAAGAATTTGCAAAGGATGAAAATAGAAGCAGAGGTCGAGGTAGAGGACAAAGAGGACAGTACAGAGGAAGGGGGGGAAGATTTAATCAAGGAGAGAAACAATGTTATAGATGTGGAAAAACTGGTCATACTGCCAGTTATTGTAGAACTTCTTGGGATAAAATTGTTAACAAGAAAGAGCAAGTACAAGATAAAGGAAATGATAAAGGTAACCCTCTTGAATCTGCACATTATGTTGTTGCACATTGTAATCTAGGAATTGAAGAAGCTTTCAGTACTTTGTTTTCATGGAATGACATTTGGTTATTGGATACTGGAGCCACATGTCATATGACATTTAAAAAAGACTTCTTTGAAACTTTTAGTGATCAAATTGATGGGGTAGTACATTTGGTAGATAAGTCTCAGTTAAAACCTTCAGGAATTGGTTCTGTTAGATTGAAATTATCAAGACTTGCCGATTATATACTTTCTGACGTTCTTTATGTTCCACAATTGAAGAGAAATCTAATATATCTTGTGCAAATTAGACAACAAAATCACTCAATACATATGTTTGATGGTATCATCGAAATTAGAAGATCTTATGATAATGTGGTTGTAATGAATGGAGTGGAAGATAACAAACTTTTAAAGTTGAATGGTACATCATCCAATTCATAGAATTCTGCAAATTTGGTTCAGCATAATAGTAATTTATCTTCCAGCTTATTGTGGCATGCTATATTTGGTCATATTAGTTATGACACTCTCGGGATTATGAAACAGAAAGGATTTCAAGGGATTTCTACTATTCCAAGACAACTTTCACCATGTGATGCTTGTATCTTAGGAAAGCACAGTAAACAACCTTTTAATGATTCTATGTTTCGAGCTTCAAGAAAGCTTGGTCTTATTCACTCAGATTTATGTGGGCCCATGCCCGTTCCATCAGCAAATGGTAACAAATATATCATGACTTTCATTGATGACTTTACAAGGATGTGTTGGGTTTATTTATTAAAAGCAAAATCTCAAGCTTTTGATACATTCAGAAATTTTCACTTATGGATTATAAATGAAGCTCAATTCAATATTGGAACCCTTCGAACTGATAACGGTGGTGAATATACATCTCAAGAGTTTGAAAAATATTTGCAGGAGAATGGTATTAAACATCAAACAACTGTTCCTTATAATCCACAGCAAAATGGTGTGGAAGAACGTATGAATAGGACACTCTTGAATTTGGTAAGATCAATGATGTTTTTTAAAAATGCCAAGTTAATGTTTTGGGGAGAGGCAGTTCTTTGTGTTGTCTACATTAAGAATAGATGTCCTTCTGTTGCACTACAAAACAAAACACCTTATGAAATGTGGCATGATCATCTTCCAGCTGTCAAGCATTTTAGAATTTTCAGTTCCACATGTTATGCTTTGATTCCTGAGCAACAAAGACATAAATTGGGAGTAAGAAGTCAGAAGTGTATTTTTTGGGGATATTCTAATACTTCTAAAGCATATAGGTTGTATGATGAAGATAACAGGAAGTTTATTGTTTCTAGAGATGTTATATTTCTTGAGTTTGAGAAAGATGCACTCACCGTTGATAAACAACTTGCTCAGCTTGATAGATTTCATTCTAAAAAAATCTATCATGAAATGGATAATGAACTTCCAAATCTTGAAGGGGGGATTCCTATTCTAAGTCAAGGTCAAGTTTTGGAATTTCCTTCTAATGCACAAGTTGATGATTCTAATGCACAAGTTGATGAAACCGAAGATGAGATAGTTGATGATATTGTTAATGGAATGGATAAACTAAGTATCATGGATAATGCAGAACCCGCTCTTAAAGAAGAAATAGAGCAAACACCACAACAAGAAGAAGTTTGTAGATCAATACGGACTAAGACATTTCCTAAAAGGTATGATGATTTTGTAACATTAGATTGTGAATTAAAATTTCATGCATTTGATGAACCTGCATCTTTTCAAGAAGCGGTAAATAGTGATGCATGGAAAAGTGCAACGCAAAGAGAGTATGCCGCTCTCATAAAAAATGGAACATGGAGGTTGGTGAACCCTCCAATTGGAACCAAACCGATTGGATGCAAGTGGATATATAAAAATAAGTATAAAGCAGATGGTTCACTTGACAAACACAAAGCAAGACTTGTAGCAAAAGGGTATGCATAGAAAAAAGGTGTTGATAACACAGAAACATTTTCTCCTATAGCTAAATGGGGCACCATTCGAACTTTGTTTTCATTAGCAGCACAAAAAGGTTGGAAGATGCATCACATGGATGTTAAAACCGCATTTTCGAATCATGAGACTTAAAAGAAGATGTGTATATGGATCAGCCTGAAGGCTTTGCTATCAAAGGTCAAGAACATAAGGTATGCAAATTAGTCAAATCTTTATATGGTTTAAAGCAAGCACCCCGAGCTTGGTATGAAAAGTTAATTGAGCATCTTCTCAAATTGAATTATAAGTACTTCAATCTAAATGATGCAAATTTATTTGTCAAGAAAGTTGGAAGATCAGTTGTATATCTAGTTGTCTATGTGGATAATTTGCTTATCATAGGAAATAATGATGATTATATAGTATCTATCAAAAGAGAGTTGAAAAAGGTTTTTGATATGACAGATTTGGGATTATTACATTATTATTTAGGAATTGAAGTAGATCAAAAACCAAATTTGGGATCAAAAAATATGTTGGAGAGTTATTAAACAAATTTGGTATGTAGGATTGTAATCCCGTTTCAACACCAATGGAGCAGAATCTAAAGCTTACTTCAAATGAAGGTAGCACATTTGAAGATCCAACAAAGTACAAGCAGCTTGTTGGAAGTTTAATTTATCTTACTACTACTTGTCTTGACATAAATTTTGCTGTAGGAATACTTTCCAGGTTTATGCATCATCCCTGTGAAGGTCATTGGAATGCAGCAAAGTGAGTGCTCAAATATTTAAAAGGCACTCAATCTTATGGCATCAAATATTCTAAGTTTTAGACTTTCATCTCACCGGTTATTCAGATTCTGATTTTGATTGAGATAAAGAGCATGGGGTCTCTACTTCAGGTTATTTGATGAACCTTGGATCAGCAACTATCACATGGAGATCACGAAAGCAATCTGTTCTTGTTGATTCTACAACTGAAGCCGAATATGTTGCAGCAGCTCAAGCCACAAAATAAATCATTTGGCTTTATAAATACTTGAAGACTTGCAGGAGAAACAAATGACTTCAACGCCTCTCTTTGTTGACAACACTTCTACAATTCAATTGGCCAAGAATCCAAAATTCCATGATTGAACCAAATATATCAAAACCAAATATCACTTGATTCGACATCATGTTGAGGCCAAAACCATTCATCTGACACATTGTCCTACTTTAGAGCAAATTGCATATATCTTTACTAAAGCATTGGGCCGTGAAAGGTTTGAAAAATTTAGAATGCATCTTGGCATGTCAGGTGTCCCTTCGGATTAAGGGGGGAATGTGAATAATCCTTCGGGACTACATTGTAAATACTATTTCAGTTATTAGTTAGTAAAATCTAGTTAATAATCTCATTATCTAATTGTAGATAATGGTTTTGATCTCCTTTATATGTAACACTCATTCACGTAATAAGATATTGATTTGCTGAGGTTCTTCACGGCCCGTGTCACGATCAACATTCAGTTTCCAATCTCTAATTTGTTTGCTGATTCTATAGTGGTAGACGCTGATTAAGACAGCAACCTGGGTAGATTCTGTGTTGTTGGTACTCACTATTCATAGATGCATAACTGTCAATCGTCGTGCCCGCCTTTTCTAGCCAACTCTTCACTATTGTTTTGGGGTTGTCCCTTTGTTCTCGAGCTAGATCTGTGTTTATATCATCTCTTACATCCTTGAGACGTTGAGCTTGCTCTTCCATGTCGGTGACACCTTGAGGCAAACAAATAACTATTTTAACAACTTGAACACCTTTGTTCCAAAGGCTGCTCAAAACATTGCTCGAAACATTCGCTGCAAATCCAATAACAGTAGCAAGGCAGGCCATTGGCCTCACGAAAATTATAGAGCGTTACAGACACGCAAGGGAAGATGAAGATTCCTCTTCCCACCGCTAAATCACTAGTAAGATTAGGATGACTCTCCTCTCAATATGCAGAAAGGGAAGGCAGATGACTTGTAATTTAAGTTGTGGTACTAGTTCACCTGGTCTCTCGAGTCTCCACAGTGACATCCAAAAAAAATAGCACTAAAACAGCTAGAAAGCATCTTGACTTGACAGCCATCGTACTCAACAACTGTGAAGCAGTTTGAGGATTCTAATTGCCTGCCTGATTCATGGTCCCATTATGAATGGGATAGCTAGTTGGAACCATGGTTTAAACTTCAAACTGTCCATTCTTAAAGCTGGCCATGGAAGGATAGCATCATTGAATTTCTATGTCCCTTCAAGTAAGAACATACCATTATGAATATTGAATTTTTTAATATCTGTGTCCTTTTTTATTCCTACCACTGAAAAAGGGACAACCATTGCCACCCCAAAACCATAGTTTGGCTCGTTAAAACGAGAGCTATCCATGAAGCCTCTTTAAGAGGCTGTCAATAGTCCTCCCATATGCTCATCAGACGAAGGGACTGAAGGGAGTAGTCTAGACAATCGACGATTTTGCCTAGATTTTGAGCTCACCGGTGACACTCCCTTTCCTGACTCCCTCTCATTAACTGGTTTCGTCACCGGGTTCTGAGGTCAAAAGAGGTTCGTACCAAGAGAAAACTTAATGTAATGTCATCCATACTTGTACAATTCTCAAGATGATGGCTTCACATGGAATTGACCGCTTCGCATGTCATGGCATCCATGCGTCTGACCATCCCAAATTTGAAATTTGAACTTCTTAAATGGGCGAGGGAGTTTGAATTTGAACTCAATGAATGAGGCAAGGGGACATTCAAATTTAGTGATCGCTTCTCATTGCAGCAATATGTTTTCTCTCTCCTTTGTATGATCGAACAAGTGCTTAGATACCTGTAAAATGTGGCCTCAAGATGAAGACGATGACAGTATAGGCTATGGGAGAAACATACGAGAATGGAGAGTTCAAGGTGGAGCTTCCAGCCTCCATTATTTTTCACTCAGATGAACAATTGTCAAGTTTCGCAATGGAGCAACCCTTACGTACTCATACAGGATGCCCTCCCTCTATGTCTACATCATCAAAGCTCAGTCTACAGTCAGATTCCAATGGAGTTCTCGCTTACAATGCAGGTTTGTTTAGCTACTGCCATGAAGTTGTACCTCCCTCGTGTTACAGGGAATATTTCTTAGCAAATAATGGAGGGGCGATCAATGGCCAATGAGGAAGTTGATCAATCTTTGAAAAACAAGCTAACAGACGCCCACGATCCCGGCATTGCCCAAGTTTTCACCTGCTAACCTTCCTAGTCTCCCACCTATTCCCAAGTTCAATATTCCACAGCTTCCCAGTGTTCTTTCTCTATCCAAAACTCAACTGCTTAGCATTCCTCCCCTGACTAGTGCTCCTCTTCCCAAAATCTCCCCGCTACCTCAGATAAGTGTTCCTCCCGTGCCCAGTGCTCCTCCTCTCCCTAAAATCTCGTTGTTGCCTCATTTCAGTGTTCCTCCTCTCCCAAAGCTTCCCTACTGACTCAATAGAGTTTTTCTCCATTTTCAAATCCCCCTAACTCAATAGAGTTTTTCTCCATTTTCAAATCCGACCAGTTCAGGCTCTCTTGCTCTTCCACAGGTTCCTCCAATCCAATCACTTCCCAATACTTTCAATTCCCGCGGATCACATTTATGTCCCCTCTACCACCTGGTAAGAAGAACATTCCTTGAATTTTCAGCTCCACGCACCCTGTCATACAAATTCTTTGTATGGTTAGATGTTGTATACTATTTATAGTCCTTGGGTTGGGGTTCTAGTTTATATTGGTTTACTCTTTGTATTGTTGTTTATATTACTTATATTTATAGATTCCGGGTCGATGTTATCATTGGTAATATAGTTGATAAAAGTTAGGTCATCTTTTATTAATTTGGGATGTGAGGGTTTTATATCATGCACATTTACTAGGATGCTCCAATGAGGAACTTAGGCGTCATGTTGATCAATGATATATAAAGATTATTAAAAAGGTATAATTAATAATTCCAATCACTGCATAATGTTACAATTAGTAAATGCAAATGTTTTATTTTTATTTTTTAATACTGAAACATTAATTAAATATATTTATTTGTTTTTGAACATTTAAATGTTTTTATTTTATTTTTAATATGAAAATATTAACTAAATATATTTATTTGTTTTTAAACATTTAAATATTGTTAATTAAAGTAACATAACCAATAGTAGAGCTAGAAGCACCAGCAGCTTACCTAAGAGCATATCCAGTAGTTTATAAAGCTGTTGATCCACCTCACTTAGTTCATAAAACCGGTTGCAGCAGCACTAGAGACTTACCTGAACGTAGTGAAGGTAAGGGAATCATCAGTTGATTCATCCATTGATGCACCTTGACGCAGATTACATCAATAAAAGTTATTAACAAATTTAATATTAAATTTATTCTTAAATAGAAATACTTTAAAAATTTTAAAAACATATCAATAAAATTTTTTTAACAAATTTAATATTAAATTTGTTAAGATATTAAAATTTAGAAAGCATATAACACGTGGATGTCTTTTTTTTTTCTGTTTAAAGTAAAAACTTTTCTTAAAAATGTTCATATTCATTAGTTAAGACATATTTCTCTATATAAATAAAATAAAAAATGATTGAAAGTTTTGTCAAGATAATATTGAAATTTAGAAAGCATATATAGACAGCACGTGGATGTCTCTTTTCTCTGTTTGACTTAAAAAACACGTAAAAATAAAAACGGTTCATATTCATTAGTTAAGACATATTTCTCTATATAAATAAAATAAAAAGTGATTTAAAGTTTTGTCAAGATAATATTGAAATTTAGAAAGCATATATAGATCGTACCTGGATGTTTTTTTCTTCCTTTGATTTAAAAGACATGTAAAAAGAAAAAACGTTCTTTAAAATATTCATTAGTTAAGACATTTATTTCTTATTATAAATAAAACAAAAATAAAACTTTGAAGTTTTATGTTTTCTTGTTAATTATTATTTAAGCAAATAATCTAAATAGATTTTTATATTATTATATTTCCACCTATATATATACACAACCCGTGAACTCTTGGTAAAGAGCTTTGAAAAAGGAATAACCACTCTTTAAAATGAATAGGCTATTTTTACATTATTACCTTTCCACTTACATGTACAACTTGTTATTTTTATGGTAAAATGACTGCTTACTCAAAAGCTAATTTATTATTTTATCATCATTTTAGAACATATACATTTAAATCAACTATGTTATAATTTCTTATTGCAATTTTACTAAAGATTTAATACTAAGTCAACCATAAACACATCATTGTTTTCACATAAGCTTTTAATTTCAAAAGTAGTCTCATAACCAAGTAAATGTTTATGGACTAAACTAGTTTATCCTCTTCTTCCTTGACCTTTATAGAGCTTTGATGCAATATTTGAATAAAAGTAGACTACCATTATTCTTTATTTTTCCTAGAGCCCCAACTAAATTGCACTTTTCCAACCTTAATTCCTAATGGTAGTGTTCTCTACATCTACCATCTTTATGAAATAATGATATACTTTTAGTTTTAAAGAATAATTAGAGGCTCAAGAAATTTATAGTGTTCATTGTAGCCTACCAATCGGTGAACTTGGCTCTCTATGCCAACCATCTTTTGGTGGAAGGAAATTCTTTTAGGAGATCTTTCTAGATTATGGAGACTCATACTATAGATTTAATTAGAAAGTCCAATCCATATCTTAGGAAAAAAATGTTAAATATACTTTTGCAACTTCACTTTCTTCCATAATCCATTAATTTTTTTAACTAGGGGCTTGTCACTACCAAACCTTGACTAAAATAATGATCATTCTTAGAACCCCACTCTCAGTCGGTGGTAGCATGTCTTCCTTGAACATAGCACTCTCTGTTTTTTTCGATACTCATGTCTCAGTGTTAACTTTCAGTTCAGCTATTACTTCGAGTTTCTTACTCCTCCTCTTGTCAGTTATCCCTGGGGAATCTGATCATGTCTCCTACATGACAGATAAGTCTAGTTGTACTATCTGCAAAGTTAAAAAATGCCTTGGGTCATCTTTGTGTCGTGCTCACTGTTCAAGGATTTAGCCTTGCATCTAATCTATATCATGTTTCCATCATTGTCCTATCTGTTATTACTTGCGTATCCCTTCCTTTACCCAGTTCCTAGTCACTCTTGTGATCCGTTGGAGGATCTATTGCCTTCCTCATCACAGTATGTTTTTTCATCAGCACTTCCTGACGACGAAGACCTAGAGTTTTTGACGATAGTACCTCAGGATTCACTTTTATTATTGGTGAATTCCTTTGCTTAAGTTGTCAATTATCACCTATTGGTTGACAATCTGTTGAATCCTATCCATGTTTGACTTCAATAACATCTATTCACATGGCCTGGATTGTACTGGTTCTTTAGGATTTTTGATGAAGACCTTAGGTTCATATCTATGGACTAAGTGGTGCAAGATTATGTTGTGATCACTTACACAGCTTCCAAATCTTTGAAGACTCATCATTATTGTATATTATGGCTTCTATACACCTTTGTAATATACATGGTCTTGTACCTGTATCATATGATGTACTCAAATATTGTAAAGGAGCTAGTGTTCCAGTATATTGAACATGGCATCCTCAGATATGACTTTGTATATGACATTATTATGTATTTGTTTCACGTACTTCCTCTGCTCCATTGGACTTCTGAGTTCTCCAAGATAATGATTATAATGTATTCCGACCATCGTTTCCCTATGACCTCACACATTAGGGGGCATCTGTTATCAACCCAAATGGCACTTCTCCGTCCGAGTGCCGACATTCTTTATGTTGGTACACAAAAGGACATATTAAGATTGAAGTTTTCCTAAACACTATAGATGGGCATGACTTGGGATGCATTTACCCTTGAACCAGGTCGCTATATAATTTTCTAAGTGTTGAGTTGTGTACACGACTATCTCCATTGCAACTCGCGTACGTACACGACTATCTCCATTGCAACTTGCGTATTGTACGCGACTATCTACATTGCAACCCGCGTACATCAGCATACGTAGGTTTCCTTTAAGTAACTCGCATGTCATATGCGGGTTGCCTATATCAATAGTCGCGTACATCTTGATTCGACCTTAAAAAATATAAAACACGATTAATGGAGATTAGTTGGGCCCTAATCATTAACTATCCCAACTGTTTCAACCACCTCAACCTTCGAAATCACTCTATTTCCCAAAATATAAATAAGGGCCTTGGGGAGGGCATTAAGGGAATCAATATTGGACAGCAAAGTTATGCTGGTGGTATATCTTCAGAATTCTTGGAGCAGCAGAACTCAGAGTCCTTTGGTTGCAGAGGAGTCCTTGTCTCAAAACTTGGGTTGTATTCTTATCTCATTCACTGATTGTTAATAAAGAGAATTATTCTTCCAACATTGTGTTGAGTCTCTTTCATGTATCATGGTTAATGAATATATTTGATGATGTATTTGACATATTTTTTATCTAACCTCTTATATATACATGCATGAGATAGTACTTGGAGAATTTGCTCTTTATAAGTGAAAGAGGTGCATCCCTGGAAGCTTTGGAGAGAAGAGGAGTGGGAGAAGATCAAGCTTGGATCAACCGTCGGTAATCGGGTAAGCCAAGAATTTCTTCCTATTCCCTTTCTATTCTCTGGTAAAGCTGATTGTCTGCAAGGTTAGTAGTAAGTTGGTAACCCCAGACCCTAGGTTACAAGGGTGCTTAATCCTGAACAATAGAAGTCGCTGCAATTTCTACACAAAATTTTTGTACATAAAATAAACTAGTGCTTAGTTCCTTTTTTGCTTTTCTTTTTCTCTTTACACTCGATTGTTTTTTTTAGAATTTGTGCATGAATTTATTCAAGGAGCAATGGTTATGACTAGGCCTGACAACCATGAGCCCCTACGTAATTTTCTATTTTCTAGAAGAGCTCCTTACATAAGAAAAATGAACAGCTCGGTGCAACTACAACATTGCAAAATTTGCCTATATTTCCGTCCCATCGCAGCTACAACACTGCAAAATTTTCCTATTTTTTCGTCCCATCACAGCTGCAACACCATAAAACCCTGCCTATTTTTCCCATTTCGCAGCTGCAACACCGTAAAAATCCTGCCTATTTTTCCTGTTTCACAGCTGCAACTCCGTAAAGACCTCACCTATTTTCCTGTTTCGCAGCTGCAACACCGTAAAAATCCTGCCTATTTTTCCCATTTCGCAGCTGCAACACCGTAAAAAACCTGCTTATTTTTCACGTTTCGCAGTTGCAACTCTGTAAAGACCTCGCCTATTTTTCCGTTCCGAAGCTGCGACACCATAAAGTATCAGCCATTTTTCTGTTACAGTAGCCGTGACTCCGTTGAAATGTTGCCTACTTTTACCCTTTTTAGCGGTTACAACTCTGCTAATTTGGCTAAATTTAACTATGGATTGTGGCTGCAACTCCTCTAGATTTGTCCACAGTTGGGCTACAACACCTTCGAATTTGTGTAGAATTTATGTCGCCTGTGGTTTTGCTGATTCAAGCTGACTTTGCAGCTTTAATTATTATTCTGTCAGGGTCGACAAGACAGCTTTTGGTTCAACAGGAGATGGATCATGGTAGCACGCGCACAATAATATTTAAAATTTGAAGGCCGCATTGATACGATGCATTATTCCCAGAAGTTACGGTTCATCCCATAATTACTAAGGTATGGTTCTGGTTATTTACATGATTAAGCATTAAGCAGATTTGACAGAGTTAATCATACCTACCTTTTTCTATCTACTGTTACACTTGTACTTCGTTAACTATCCATTCCCACGATCTAATGGTTACTCAAATTTATTTCACAACTGCCACCCTTTCCTAATTTGGGGCAAAATATTACCAATGATTATATGTTGAACTTTCCAAATTTGCCAACTTCAACCTCCATTGTTTGTGCATGTCCTGTGCTGAAATCTCCATTGTTGGATCCTGCAATTTGCTAAGTTGATACCAGAAGTTAGAAAGAAAGATAACATGGGTTTCCTAGCCCGGCATGAACCTCCACACACACAGGCACTGCGAAAGAATGTTGAATTTTTCGCTATCTTTGAAGCTACGGGCTAGAGTGATTTTTTCCAACGTCTTAATGGTTTTCATTCTGAGACTGCTCTACAGTTTGCCTTAAACCTTACAAAAACCTACTCAAAGGTTAGAGGTTTGCATATAGAAGTTTTTGAGGTGATTGTAGCTGAGATTACCGAGCTCCCGCAGATAGGAAGAGCTTGGTATGGAAGAAGAACTCCCAATGTCACTGCAGTACAAGACTTTTTGGTGACAGGTGAACAATTGCGCCCATCAGGACGAGGGATAGAATTACAGTCACTGCCTCCCCTGTGGGACCAAGTTGTCGTCTTCCTCGAGAAATATATCACCTGCAAAGGTAGGTACCAGACTGTTTATTATTCTGAGTTCCCACTGTTGTCTCATTTGCGCCACATAAATCTACTTAATCTTCCATTTTTTTCTATTTAAAGACCTGCATCACATGGTTGGCTTTGTCAGAGTAGTTAAGCATCCATATTCTTCCTTTACCCATCATGGACTCATTAAACTTTTAATATTAAGATCCTTAGCTCAAAGAAATCAAACATGGGAGCAATTTACTGGCCAACCTCAAATATCCCAAGCACGCCCTATACCTTTACCTGAGATTCCCATCAGAGAAGTAAGGGAACCTACACTTTTGTTGAATGTCCAACTGGAGGAAGAGCAGGAGGACCAGAGTCCCTCCAATTTAGTTGGTGGGGCGGGGGGGAAGTTGAGACATAATCAGAAGAAGAGGAAGAATCGGCAGAAGATGTAGCAATAGCAAACCCTAGAGAGGAGATAGGGAATTTGGGAGCTCCAGTAGACGAAGCTAAAGTTGCAACAGCATTGGATGCTGCGATAGTTGAAGCTGAAGCTGTGGTTACAGAAGAAAATACAAAAGTCCTTACCATCGAATCCTCTCTTGAATGGAGGGGAATTTTAATAGAAGAAGAAACAGAGATGGTAGAGGAAAGAGATGATGCTGAAATAAGTAATATTCCCTCTACGTCTACTACAGGGTTTGAAACCCTTGTACCCCTAAGGAAGAGAAGAAGGTCAAGAGATGAAACACGACCATCTCGACCAATGAGGAGAAGGAGAATGAGGTGAGTCACAGAAGCTGAAGTAGCGCGAGCAAAATGGGCAGATATTGAGGCAAACATTGAATTTCCCATTTTGAGACCAAGGACATACAATGCTCCATAGGATCCTGTTGAAGAATAACCTCAACTTGAGGGGCTTTTGTATGAAAATAGGTTACTGAAAGAGGAAGTGCAATTTCTTCGGAAGGAACTGGAAAATTGGAAGGAGGTATGTAAGAAACAGGTAGAGAGAAGGTTGCACACACTGGTAGAAGCTGCAGACTAGTTAGAAGGATCATCTCCTGCTAAGTAGGATGAAGAAGTGGAGAAATTATTATGCCCTGCATGTGGGGAGATTTTTAGTCAATCAGGTTATATAGTCATAGTGCATGCATTTGAGACTCATAAACCTGCACCAGCAGTTGAAGAATGACAAGAAGCACCTAATGCAGAATTAAGGAGAGAAGATGAACCAGAAATATGGTTAATCCTTGATATGGAATTGGAAGAAGGTGAGCAATTACAGCCTTAGTCATTAGAATTGATGGATCAACCTAATAAGGGGTATATTGAAGCCAATCAGAGTGCTGTCACACAAGAACCAACACCTTTAGAAATTTTTGTTGAACCTGCCATTCAAAAAGAAGCAGTTGAACCAGAGATTGAGATAATTCCTGATCCAATCTTAGAAATTTTTACTGTGACACCAGAACCATCTCAGGATACAGAGCTAGTGGAAGAGCCCCAGCAACAGAAAGATGAAGTCAATCATGACTTAGAATTTTTTACTGTGACACCAGAACCATCTCAGGATACAAAGCTAGTGGAGGAGCCCCAGCAACAGGAAGATGAAGTCAATCATGATGTTGGTACATAAGGACCAACATCCTTATAAATCCTTGCTGAAGCTCCATCTCAACCAAGAACAACTGATCCTGAGGTAGAGTTAATCCCTGATGTGGAGCTAGGAGAAGATGAACAGATGCACTCATAGTCATTAGGGGACACCCGAGGTATTTGGGGAACAGTCTTATGTTTCAGGAGATATGGAAGCAACTCAAGAGAAATTCTAGCAGCATGAAGAAATAGGGGGACAAGATGCTAATACACAAGAACCAGTAGTCCTGCAGCCCCCTATCAAAGCCACAACTAAAATTCAAGTAGTTGTAGCTGAGACTCAGGAAGATGTGGAAATTGAAATTCAGGAAGAAGTTGTTACACAAGAACCAACCTCTTCACAATTGAATGCTGAAGTTGCTGAAGGAGAATTTCAAGAAAAGGATGTTGTCACACAAGAACCAACATCCTCAAAATTAATGGCAGAAGTACCCATACAAGCTAGAGCTGAAGGAGGGGAACTTCAAAAAGGAGATGCTGTTACACAAGAACCAGCATCACCAGGGGTGGTTGCAAAAGTGCCTATGCAGGAAAAGACCGTTGAAACCTTGATGGAAGAAGTTGTTACACTCTCAATGCAGAATGTTCAAGCTGAAACATCGGATGGCAAGGTATGCACTCAATTTTCCCCATGAAAATTGATGGGGAATGCAAGGGTTTGCCACTGGCTATAAACGTGATTGCGGCTGCAATGAGGAACTCTACTTATCAACATGAGTGGGATCATGCTTTACATCAGATACAAATCATTGATGAGACGTTTTATGACATGCGTAATGAAATTGAGGAACAACTATTTCAATTTTCAACGTCTGAAATGGAGCTACAATGGTCTACAAGATTATTTGCAGACTTGTTTTTTATATTTTGTAACTTATCGGGAAGACAAAGAAATCCATTGCGGAGAGGTCATCGACATCTGGATCGCTAAAGGTCTGGTGAAAGGCAGTGGAAACAGCTATTTGCGTGACACTGCGCACAGTTTTATCAGCTTTCTTTGAGAATCAGGATCGTTGTTTGATTGAGGTGGTGCATACGGATATGGCTAGATAGATTCAGTAAAATACACGATGTTCTTCGTGATCTGGCTATTCGCATTGCGGAGAAGGAGCACCAGTGTTATTTTAAAGCCGGGCAGGGCATGACCGATTTTCCCGTGGAGGAAGTCGATGGCAAGGGGTGGGAAAGAATGTCAGTGATGTCTAATCATTTATAGTCCCTGCCCGCAACCTTCCCATGCTCGTCACTCTCGGTTTTGTTGTTAAGGGAAAATCCTGGTATTGAAGTTGTTCATGGAAGCTTCCTACGGGATTTGTGCTCACTGAAGGTCCTCAATCTCAGGCATACTGGCATAACTTCTTAGCCGCCTTGTGTCGTAAATGTGAAACATCTTGCCTCCCTCCAAATAGAGAGCATGGGCATATGTGAATTGTCGAAAAGCATTTGCGACCTTCCGAAGAGGATAAGTGAACTCAAACGCCTGAGGACCCTCGACATCGAGGGATACAACGAGTTGAGCAATATTCCACGTGGCATCTCGAAATTGGTTTCACTGGAAAGATTGAGCATGCGTGGCAGAATTTCATTGGATTTCGAGGAAGACACAAATGTGGAAAGAAAGTATGTTTTGTTCAAAGGATCTGCAAAGTTTGCGCCAACCTAGAGTTTTGGATGTAGGTTTGAAATCGCCCATTAAGAAGGGGGTTATGGGAAATTGGTAGAAGATTATAGAGTTGTTCCAAATCCAAAGCTGAGCCATAGAGGACTGTTCACCCCACATCAATCCCTTCTTTCATTTCAAAGAACGTTGGACCTCTATCTAGAGGCTGCTTCCATGATCTGCATACTAAATATCTTAAGTTTTATCAACGATTGGGTACTAATGATGTGGCTAGATTCCGACATTGGCATCATCCTTCAGAGGAAAACAACAATGTTATTTAATTAAAGAAATCCAATACATGGTCACGCTGCAAAACAAAATAAAATATGGAGGTGCTAGAAGAAAATGATATCAGAGAATTAAATAACATGAATATCAATCAACCACCTAAGTAAGATGCAATACAATTCTTAATAAGTCACTGGGCAATGTTTCAAAGAATTTTTTGGGCACCTGTTTATCAGGTATTTTCTCCCATTAAGGGTACTTAATGTAAAATGAGAATTATTGCAGATATTGATTCCAATGAATAGGAGGATATCAGACCGTCACACATAAACTTGTTCACGAGTCTCAAAGACACATTTAAATTACATGAATCTTATGTGATGATTATAATTATTAAACATCGATGCCCAAAATTTAGACTGAAGCTGTCACGGTAAACTCCTCCATAGAGAGTTATTCATAAAAAATTCATATGCGTTCATACTCATATATAGAGGTTTATACACAGATATTCAATGCATAGAATAATCATTAATACTCAAAACTTGAACCGTGAAAAGTGTTAAAACCACTAATCATAATTTTGTTTATATTTCCTAACTGTCTGTCAGTTAAATAGACAGTTATGGTATTGTAACTATATATGTACCTCTATGTACATTGCTAATGAATTGAATCGTGAATGCCTTTTTCTGTCCATGTTTCTATTCATGGTTTCCTAATTCCTTCTTGGCTTCACTTATGTTTCTACATTCTTTTTATTATGCATCTAACAGTGGTATCAGAGCACCATAAGATCAGTGGCCTTGATTACTTTCAGAGCGTTTAGATATTGGCTTGTTAGTGTGCCTACCATTGATCTCCACTGAATGGCTGGAACAATACGCTATGCAACCAGATCTCTATTTCAGCATAGGCGCTCTCAAAATATAACGTGGCCGAGGATGGAGACCAGCAACCGGTGCATGCGATAAACAGTCCCGCCACAGTTCTGTACCGGCTCCTCCATTGCTGTTAAAGCTATGAATGGATCTCTGTAAAACTGGACCGTCGTAAAGGCATCAATTTCGATCAACGAAAGCAAGAAATCGCAGATGTTGTTTTGCCGCACTAATCAGGTTTAGATACATGCTGATGCTAATCTCTTATGCTTGCAACCATTATTCTTCTTGTAGTGCATTCATAGTACGCAAAACGAAAACTCTCCAACCTTAAAGCTTAGTTATCCAAACTCCTCCACTCCTGCAAACCTTGATCTCTTTTTATCAGAATTTCTCCACTCCTTTTTCAACCAAAACCTAAAGCATCTCTTCGTCATCCAAGACATCTGAACCGGTACATCTTGAATCTGTTTTCTTCTTTTAAATCAACACGCGTCATACGGCCACACGGCCACACCAAATGCCGATCTGAGAATTTGTGAAGATTCGAGGAAACAGCAGTTGGTCCATGAAACAGCAATAAGTTGATAAATGATAAAAAAATTTAAGCATTGGTGTGAAGTCAGGTTAAAAGGAAATATTAAAAAAAAGAGTTCTTGAAAGTAATTTTACCGTGTTATTGAAGTTAAGGAAAAGTGATTTTTCTAGTTTAAAAACGGTTACTGGAATTATGGTTAAGGAAAGGGATTTTATTGATTTTTGGTGGAAGTGAATTTTGAAGAAAAAGCAACAGAATATTTTATTTTTAAATATTTTGAAGGAAGTCACATTGTGAACAATCCCATTGAAGAATGTGAATGAGTTTATCTGTGGAAAAGACGATAAAAATAGTTTCCTTGGAAATAAAGCTGCCAACCGTGGATAGCAAGAAAAGAGGATCGTATATCTATTGAAAAGAGGATCGAAGAAAGAGAGCAGATTTTGCCCCGGTTCATGAAACCGTCTGGATAAGAAAGTTGCAGAAACCATCAATGAAGTCATTGAAATCACTGTAGCATTTAAGGTATTTATATTATTCTTCAATCAGTGAAGAAACAGTATTCTGTAAACAATGTATGCCGTAAGCCTTGAGATAAGCATTTAAGGTATTTAATATAATTAAAAAAAAAGGTTTTGAAAGGAGTGTATTTGTTATATATTATCAAGACAAATGCCTTTGTTTATATTTTGAGGAAGATTTTGTGAAAGGTTCTTAAAAAAAAGGGACTATCCATGTGAGAAAGAAGCAGCAGCATTGAAGCTAGAAGTGAAAAAAATCCAAACTGTTGCAGAGAACATGTTCAGAATTTGCTTTATTGAAACCAGATTGAAGATATTGCGGATAGTTTGAAGATTGCAGCCACTGACATTTGAATATGCAGACAAAGTAAAACAAATTTTTCAACATTCAGATTAAAAAAAAAACAAAAACAATTCAACACCTTTTCTGAACTTGTCCTGTTCAGATTTTTATCCTTGCATTCTTTGTTTTTGCAAGTTTTTGGTGTTTACTATTGTTTCTTTAGTGAGTATGAAATATTGTTGAATTGAAAAATGATTGTAATTGGGTGCATTTTTGGTTGAATCCAACACCCATAAGGAAGAAAATCTAAATTGAGAAGTGTTGAGTTATAAGAAACCCTCAACATCTAAATGGCCAGAATGGAAGAACTCTTCCATCTACTACAGTCATCGCTCAACGCGACTCCAGGATCTACAATTTCTGTGAACAAGAAAATATTTAACAAAGTTATTACATGTTTGCAAATCATGCACAGGAAAATCGACATGTTCAAAACACAAAACAAGTTATTATCTGATGAACTAAGTCTTCTCCAAGAGCAACATGTTGATCGTAAAAAAGAGGACAGCAAGAATTTTTCAAATATGAAAGAAATTAGTGAATTCAATGGAAATGAAAATCCTAGTATGAATGAAAAAATTCTGAAAACTGAAGATAAAAACATTGCAAAGACAAAGGAATGTGGAGTTGCGACCAAGTTTGTAAGACCGTGGGAAGAATTGTTGGATTTCTGGTTGATGCCAATCAAAAGGAAGAATTTGCAGACAGTAATCAGGTACATAATGATATTGCAGTTGATAACTTGAACAAAGGATCTTTTAAGTGCCACCATTGTCATAGAGTTGGCCATGTTGAGTCTTATTGTTTTGATCTTCATCCCTGTAGCCTTTGTGGGAAGAAAAATCATCTTTCCGACCGCTGTCAGAAAAACAAGAATCTTCAGTGGAAACAAATAAGTTTTGAGTGGTTAGGTACTTGGCGTTGGTGTTTGGAAGCCAAGTTGTTGGAAAGATCTTATCAGCGAGTTTATAGTCATGTACAACCCAGTTTGCAGGGTGCAGTTTCTACAGTTGATGGTTCTTTATGTTTTGTTGATTTGAGGAAAAGACCAAGGCCCATTTGATATTTGATATTTGTTTTTAAGGTGAGATTGTTCCTGACAGGGGGAAAATGAATGTCAGAAACAAGAGACGCAAACAAGAGACCTATAGTTTGCGAGGTCAACAAAAGTCTTTTGAACTTCTTGATTGACATGGTTGGTGGTATTCCTAAAACCACTTGATTGCTTTGGTTGGTTAGTGGTCATCCTAAAACCACAGATTTAGCAAAAGCCTTCATCTTCTGCTAATTTGTGTCACAGACTTTGGTTTTTTACTCTCTGAATTTGCTTGACATAGTTGATCGTCAAGTAATGGCAGTTTTTTCCGGCAAGGACAAACTTATGATTAAGGGGGGATGTTAAAACCACTAATCATAATTTTGTTTATATTTCCTAACTGTCTGTCAGTTAAATAGACAGTTATGGTATTGTAACTATATATGTACCTCTATGTACATTGCTAATGAATTGAATCGTGAATGCCTTTTTCTGCCCATGTTTCTATTCATGGTTTCCTAATTCCTTCTTGGCTTCACTTATGTTTCTACATTCTTTTTATTATGCATCTAACAAAAAGGAGAAAAGCATACACAAATTCTGCAATCTCGATTTCCTTAAGCATTCTACGGTCATTTTCTTATCTGCTCATCCTATTCTACAATTTTTGTTTGATTACATGTCATCCAAGCTTATCTACACATTTCAAATTAGCTCAATTCAAATCGAAACATATCTGATTTTACTCAAATCCCCAAAATTTTAATTATGAATTGGTCTCCAGTGAAATACAGAATACCCAGACTTGACTGTTCGAAGGAGTCACGACCCTATGAAACTTGTGGTTGTATGTAACAATAAGGATGATTCTTCTGCAATGGCGGAGGCAGAGTATGTAACAAAAACATTTTATACTTGGTTTTAATATAAATATTCAAATTTAATTACATGGCATAAATTACATTTAAATAAATTTTATGATATTGTTGAAAATAGAAAACAAACAAGTGCGCATAGCAGCAAGACTTCTTAGAAACGTTAACCAAGTGTGAGCTACCACTAATACAATGATATTTCTCCTTTGCTCCTCGAACTCAGTTAAGTCTACCGAATACAAATGTTGCTTACTCTGGAACTAAAACTCAATCATTTAGCTTATATATTGCTGGGCTGCTTGGATTTGGATCTATTACCTATGTTGTTGATTAAGCCCTGGATGATTAATTTCCTCTAGATCAATTGCACTTGGAACTAGACAGATGGCTTAAGCTATCGATTCCAGGTAAATCGCAAAATTATTTTTTTACATAGACAATAATGTTTTATTTTTATTATTATATGAATTATCTTTGGGCAAAAAAATCAATTGCACTTGGAACTAGACAGATGGCTTAAGCTATTGATTCTAGGCAAATTGCAAAATTATTTCTTTACATAAACAATAATGTTAGTCTTTTTTAATTATATGAATTATCTTTTAGCAAAAATTATTTATTGCCAATTCATTTAGCTATAGTAAGTTTCATTGTTTAGCATATATTTCCTAACTACCTTGGTAGGGACTGCGCTGCCATGAACCAATACCTTCTGAAGTTAGATTCCTAGGTAGAAGAGGTAAGCCAATAACCTATTTTAATTTTTTACAAACCTATTTTTTATTAGACTCTCTTTCTGGTCCTTGCCTTTTTGAAGTTAGATTCATAGGTAAAAGAGATAAGCCAATAACCTATTTTTACAGATCTATTTCTTATTATTATGATCTCCTTATTGCCCTTGCCTTCTAGTAAAGGAAGCCAAATAGATAGAAAAGGTAATATTTGTAAGTAGAAGTGTCGTTTATAGTTGAGTTGTTGATGCATCGAAACAAAATCATGCAACAAGAATGCATTACTATTAAACGATTACCATGTAGAACAAGACAAAGTTGCAAAGCAACTAAGTTCCTGCCTAAGGGATTGCCAAGAGTACTATGCAGTTTAATTGCAAATTTGTGACGGTGCAGTTTAACTTTAGCCTCAGCTCAATCAAATTGTTTTCCAATAATCCAACAACTTAGCTAGGATTGCAAAATTACCCAACTGATCTGGTGCGCAAATGGTTTACGCACTATGAAGTTATGAACCTTATGACTGATAAAAAATTTATAAACCTAGCTTCCTTCTGACGATGAAAGAACTTATTCAGCCTTCGCACTAGTGCATAAATACAAGCTGTAGTAGTGCAACCCGGGTTGCTCTTAGAAGGAGTTCTTACTTTGGTGACCACCTCTAGAAGTTGGCATCAACACAACCAGAAGGCAGTGGAGACAGTGCCTCACTAATGGCAACTAACATTTTCAAAATTGAATGGAAAAACTAAAGAGAGAGGAGTCGTTAGAGTAAGAGCTTAGCTCAGCAAAGGCCAAGGCTGACACTAGTTGGACTCAAGAAAGAAAGCGCTTCTTTTTTTTTCTTTATTTCCAGGTCTACTAAAAGTAGAGCTACTACATTTCATTTCAGATGTTGAGATTAATATGCTATAGGATTTCTTCTCACAATGAATAGACAAGTTAAAGTCTCCGTGATGATATCATATAGTAATAGGGTTTGTAGTATAGAGGTGAGGTAAGGAAGGCCTTTTAGATTTAAAACTAAGAACTCATTTCAAAGAAAGAATGGAGAATGATTCTGACTACTGGAAATATCTGAGAGGCAGAGGAAAAACGTCTCGATGCGAGCTCGTATGTTAACTATATCGTAGGGGACCATTTGGACAAGTCTCACGTCTCCACGGTGAAATCGTATATCGACTTATTTCTTTGTTGATCAGATTTTGCATCTTCAAATAAAATTTAAAGTGGTGGAAAAAAGTGACCTGCCATAAGCTCAACGTTGTTCTCACGCGGGTATAGAACATATCCATGTGAGTAGAGTATGTTAAACTGTAGATATGCAATTTTTAAACCTGTTGTTTTCAATCCAAAAAGTTATAAAAATATATCTATGCAAAGTTTAGACGAAACAAAAGAGCATTGGGTTGTTCACTGTAACTAAGTTTGGTAGCCGAGTGGAGAGTAAGTAGCACTAGCTAATTAGAACTATAGTTTTTCTATGGTGCCAAGTAAACTTCTGCATGTTGATATAATACGTTAAAACATAGGGACCATACTCATTGCAATAGTTAGGGTAGTCATCAGAGCGGCACTTATTGGAAGGCCAGGTTCATACTCTATATCCGCTTTACAGTACACCACCTTTTGGTACCAAATTTACCACCTCTTAACACTGAGCCAACGACCTATTTTTTATTGAAACCTGCTGGATTGGGCACGTCTTTAACTAGAAGGGTCGTTTAACAGGCGAGTGATCTAGACTGTGGATCACAATACACTGTTGATCGCTTGTTGATTGCTTCTAGAGTACCATTGTGAGCTTATGTGCTCCTCTCCTCTATCTTTTAGTACGAGTTGAGTCTTCTATTTTGAACCCGGAATAGCCTTGAACATGGAAGAGCCTGGTTAAGGGCCTTGAGGCATCAGAGATGAGGTCGCTTCAGTTGTTGGAGCTCAATTCTTTGTGTCGTGGAGAATAGCATTGTGTAAATTACATCAATGGACCAAAAATTAACGACTAAACTTCATAGCATACAAACAATCGCCAAATGTATGAGTATCCACACAGGTGGCTAACATAAATGAATGTAGAAAGCAATCGATCTACCGCCATCCTCCATCTAAATGCTAACCTATGCCTCTCACATTGCAGACAACAATCACATCAGCCCCGAGAATATGCGAGAGTACATAGAGTAATCGTTGCATGCAGTGAGGTGCTTACCAAGTTACATGGCCAAGTGGCTCGATGTGATAAACATCTGGGGCTCATAGATTACTGTGAAAGCTTGACATCTGATCAAAGGGTTTGCTACACGTATGTACTGTGTCAACTAGCCACTCAAACATAAATTGCAGGTAGCACACCCAAGAGACACACTCGGCATACATCTTTATGCCAAAGCTCCACGTTTTGAGCATTAAACAAGTATACCTCTGTATGTTAATGACCGTGACTGCATTTATTGTTCATCAAACAATTCGCCTAAACACAATTGAAATGCTACGGTAAAGACAATTGAAATGCTACTGTAACTAGGGATGGAATTTGACGGATAAATGCACGTTATGACTCAATTTACTCGTCAAATACAACTAAGATTTTACGGAAAACCATCAAAATCTGAAAACATTTCAGATTTTGATTGTTATCCACAATTTTGACGGGTGTCCATCATTTGAAATTCCTATCTTGACTGTAACCATACTGAAAATGTAAGAATGGTATCTTAGAATTAGAGGACAAAGGACTTTGTAAAAGTATTTGCTTATGAAAAATGAAATGGGAGCTAACTAACCATCCAAGCCATTGAAACAATCAATTTCACCTGCCAAGCTAGCTTTCCCATGCCCAAACATAATTCAGTGGTTGAGTAAATACAAAGGAGCATAACATATACTTAGGAAACAAAACAATGATTTGGTCATATGCTGGCTACATGCTCAAGTCAATCTACAAGATCTCGTCCACCATAGGAACCATTGTTCAATTGTGGAGCAGGTAGGAACCATTGTTCAGTATGTACAGTGGAGTATACATCTATTTTGGTAAGTTTGGTTCACAAACTGACGACCAGAAGCCATCCAATGCATCAACTCTTCAACGTGAGTAGCAACTATTCCCTTTTAGAGACGGGTCGGCCAACAAATAAATAGTTTTAATGAAATTATGGTTATAATTATTCTAATATAAATAATATTTAGATTCAAATGCTATTAGGTAAATTCTAACTCATTACAATTTAAAACAAAATAATATGAATGAATTTCAAACATATTTTAATATGGTGGTTCAAATGATGCGGAATCAAGCTGCCAAGGTGTCTGTATCAATGCCTTTCGCTGTCAAATTTAGTTGTGTTAATATAAAAGTGTGGGATATTCAATTAAGTTGCGTATTCAATAGACCAACAACAATAAATGTTGATTGTGAAATTCATCGTTTTTGTTAGTGATGTCCACCAGTTAAACACGCAACTTAAAGAAAACAGAAGAAAATCAACAGGTGGATCACCCGCATGAAAACAGTCAAGACTCCAGCCCGAGGTGAATTCCCAACACCCGGATTAAATAGTAATTCCTATTCCAGCCACCCGATGGTGTGTTATTAAATACTTAGAATTTAAGCGAAAAATGCACTTACTTATATAAGTATTTAACTACGTCCAAAAAGGGATTGCACAGACTATTCTATAACACCAAAGCTTGCCACGTTTAGGCCATGCAAAAAATGAATTCATCCACCCAAAGCATGAGTGCCACATCCAGAAGCTCAACGAATGCATGTTGAAGGATTCATCTTGCCTTTCCGTGGAGGCCATTGCATGCAGCCAATTTTGAGATGGAGATCAAAAGCCAGATTCACAACGTGCTTGATAAACACCAGTCATGGATGGGCTCCATAGAAAAGACAGAACGAGTATGTTTTCCGACCGTGTTTTCTCCATTCTTAGAGCGTTAATTTTAGAAAACTCTTGCGATTGAATTCTATTTTTGCTAGCACAGCCGTATTAGTAATTTTCAGCTGCAAAAATCAAGCCTATGTGTTGTGTAGTATTGTAGGCACAATCCATGGCTTCCACCGATGCTGCCCAGGAAAGATCCTAAGACCACTAAAGAGAAGCTCGTCAAGGCATCCAAGGAGAAAAAGGAGAAAAACCCAAAGGAAAGGAAGCCAATGGCTACCAAGGGTTCGAAACCCCTGCCTGCGGGTACTACTCGATATGCCTTTTCTTATTGATTCATTTAGTTTTTACTCTGTTTTTTATATGCATTTACAGTGCTCCTATTGTTGACAATTTTTTAAGCAATTTTTGACTCCAATAATATCCTTTGACTCCGATAGTGCCTTGAATTCTTATAAATACAGGACGAATCTCCGAGATAAGAGAAGATATGCAATTTTAAGCTTGGCAGAGTTGCCAATATCTAAGAAATCCTTCTTCATCAACAAAAAATTCAACCAGGCAAGCAAAGCTCGTGGCACAATCCAGGTATTCTGATTGTTTCCCTTTCCTTCTATTTATGTTAAAAGATTTATCAATTTTTAGCTTACTCTGTACTTGATCTTCGCCATTGAAGAACAAATGGAATGCCATTGGATTCCCATATGAAAACATTGGTATTCAGAGTCATCAACATTAATACAATCGTGATTAGCTAAATTTATTGTTATTGTTAAACATGATTAGCTTTTTTTATATTTTCTTTCTATTTTCAGTCCTTGAGGGTTTTTAGTGTCTTAAAAAGAGTGAGTAATGATAAATATTCATCCATGTCCTTCAATGCTATCAGTTCATATATTCTTCACACTGTTGACAATTTGACAGGAATTAAAACAGGACAAAATCTGAAGCAAAGCAGGTGAAACTCAATAATTGCAAGAAGGGATGAGCCACAATGATATGCGGAGGTAGAGCATACTAGAATATTTCTCCAACCAGATCTTACCAAGCAGCTTGGAGAACGATTTGAATTTAATTTCAACGCTTGCCAACTGAGCCGCACTGATTCCTTTTAGAAACTAGCGTTTGCCAAATGGAAGAGCAAGGAGAACATGACAGACTCCGCCGAAAGCAAACACAGCTTCAGAACCCAACCAATTGCCAGATCCGCCGAAAGCAAAGGCAGCTTCAGAACCAAACCAATTGAAGTGTTTTTTGAATACACTGGTTGAAAATGGGGTAAATGGAGTGTTGGGTTGAAATGAGAAAATTGGTCTAACAAGTAGCAGGTAAACTGTTTCAGCTTGTGCAAATCGACACTTGAAGAAGGCTCCTTGGCAGGTGTTTTGGTAAGAACAGAAGGCATGCATGCTTGGCAGGTGTGCTCTTGGGCTGGTAAGAAGAGAAGGCATGCTCACACAAAACACTCTAAACATTAAACATTTAATGTGAGGGAATTAATGTTAACAAGATTGTTAGCATTATTCAAAAAGTAGAAGAAAGGTCGTATACCATTGATTAATATTTCAAAATGATCAAAGTATAAGCTTCCTCTTACCTTCCTTTGCCTCGATATGAGGCCAAATAAGGCCTCAAAGTATAAGCTTCCTCTTACCTTCCTTTGCCTCGATATGAGGCCAAATAATATGAGGCCAAATAAAGCCTCAAAGTTTACGATTGGGTAAAAAAATTTAAAAACTTAAAACTTAGTATACGCGTGACATAAACTTATTATACGTGTAATAAATAGGTTTGATTTGGGTGAAGACTTAGGATATATATGGAATATATGTCTTTGGTTTGAGTGCAAGCTTATTGAAATGACGGCAGACCCTTTCATAGAGTCCCTGCCAGCCTAAAGGCAGGGACTAATAAGCATTACTTCAAAACATAAATAAAAAACCAAATAAAGTTTAAATTATAATATTTATTAAAATTTCAAAATGTATAAAGTTGAAATGAAAATGAAAATAATTACCATACTCATTAAAATTCCAAAATGTATAAAACTAAACCATGTATCATATTATTTATTAGAATTTCAAGAAGCCCGGTGTTATTGTAGACATTGATTATGAAATATTTATGAAATTACCATAAACCTTAATGTTTAATGTCCATCATAATGAGAAGAAGATAGTAAATTCAAATCAGCAAAGTTTGTGAAGATAGTTAAATATAGATGTTAATAGCATCATTATATTGAATCATTTGCATTGAGTCTTTTTTAAATATTATTTTGATAAGTTATTCATGTTATTAATCATTTTAATTTTATTTAGATGTAAAAAAATTTAAAATCTTAATGTCTAACGTGCTTTACTAGTATTTTGGGTTGGTCCGCATATCCAAGTGCGAGTATAATGCTTTAGCCATTGAGACAGTATTCACATTGAAAATCTTCAAGCATAGTCAATGCGTCATTATTTTATTATTACTGGTTTTTTTGGGTTGGCCGTCATATCCAAGTGCAAGTATAATGCTTTAGACAGCCAGTATTTACAATATTGAAAATCTTAAAACATAGTCAATGCGTCATTATTTTCTTATTTTTGCATATAGACATATCTTGGATTCTAAATTGTCTTGGAATTATGGTATTTTTTATTTGAGGGTGAAAACGCGAAGTTGGGTAACACTTCCATGAGAATCGGGTGCCCAAGTAACATAGAGGAAGTTATTCGGCCGAATAACTATATTTATTCGTCTGAATACCTATAGTTATTCGGCCGAATAATTGATCATTTATTCGGTCGAATACTGTTTAACGGTGAACCGTTTAAATTAACGAAACGCATAGTCGACCAGTACTTTTGACCAATGGTTCTATGTTTATTCAGCCGAATAATTTTTCTGCATAAAAGGTAGGTTGTGGCCCACATTTCATGTTTTTCGCTTGCAGTCGTCGCCCATCACCTGCCACCTGCCTGGTCACCTGTCGTGCTTGTCCCGCCACCCGCTTGCAGTCCCGCCTAGTCGCCCGTCGTTCCCATCCTGGTACCCGCCTGGTCGCTCGTCGTCCCCGTCCCCCCACCCGCTTGCAATCCCACATGTCATGTGTTGACGTCGTGGAGGTTCGCCACCCCGCCACCCTTCTAGTCTATTCATGGAGGTCTGTTCGTGGAGTGTCTGTTTGTGGTCTGTTCGTGGAGGCCTGTTCGTGGTCTGTTCATGGAGGTCTATTCGTGGTCTGGCCTCCTCTCGACAGGTATTCTCTCTTCCGATAATTTGTTTTATAATGCGAACGCTCAACAAAGAGATTCATGGCTTGCTGTAGCCAATGGCTTAAATTCCATATTTGTCGTAGTTCTTTTTCTATTTCATACTATGATTGCCTAAAGATTTTAGGTATGTAATATGATGAGAAAGGTAGATTCATTTTAATTTTAGTGGATAGGAATTAAATTTGTTGAAGTGAAGACTTGTGTGATTAATAAAAAATTATAAGTTATGTTTATAGTTATGATATTATGTTTTAAAATTTTTACTTTTTATTTTATAGTTAGATTTTAAAGTTTATTGTACATGTTATTATGAGGAGAGTAGATTTATTTTGATTTTAATTTCAGTTCATAGGTATTATGAGGAAGATATTCATGAACTCTGTGCATGTATGAGCTTAGTAGTCTTCCATTGGAGGCTCGTTCCACGAGGCTGCACAAGCTAGGCCTTCAATTACTGCAATAAATTAACCTCGGATGAGATATATTCAGAAGCTCATTCATTAGAGTTCTATAGCGGTTAGCAAATAATTACAACTTAGTTCAATTTGGTTTATGTGCATGCAGCTACTTATAGTTTTACGTGTTTCATATTATTTCACAAGTACAGGATAGTCATAATCATTAAAACTGTGGAATGTATTATTATAGTACAAATAACAAGGGCATTTAACATGTAATTATGATTACCAATCCGTTTGATCTATGTATTTCTAATATAAAATATCACATATTACAAATAACAATTATTAGTACACTGTGAGGTTAGTATCATTCCCATTAATCTATGTCATAAAAGAACCACAAATAACCTGTATAATGCTTATTAGTTACAGTTTATACTTACCATTATATTAGGACATTGCACTGATTGATCTAAGTATTAAGCCCATAAATATCCATAGATCAACTCTGCATTCATAAAAGTAAGATATGTTTTTGGTTAATCTTTAACATATACAAAGCGTTATAAAATTAATATATATAAAGTAAACTACTTACACCTAAGCTCTAAGTTGAGCTGCTTACAACCTATATCAATATGAAGTAATATGCAAATGCTGATGATTACACTTTTCATGCTATAACTTTTTGTACATTGTTGGAAGGTATCGTTCGTTTTTTCGGTGGTCGGTTTGTTTTGCTTCCTTCGTTGTCCGGCTTCAGACGCTCGAGGTCGGTTTATCGGTGTCTCTCAGCAGTGAAAAATAAAAAGGTATGGCTTCTAATCAAAAATTAAAGAAGGGTCATTTATATTTATTTGTAGATATGGGTCACAGAGTTATTGGAGTTATAGATATGATTGATCACATAAATAACTCCAATAACTCCACGACTGATATCGACACATAAAATCTAGAGGAAGCGGAAGTGGTAATGCTTTTACTTGTTTCTTCTTCAAGGTATGTACTATTACCCACATGTATCATTCGATAGTTTATGTCCACATGGATAGAGTTCATGAACTCTGTCCATGTGGACAAAGTGCATGAACTCTCTCCAAATGGAAAGAGTTCATGAACTCTGTCCATGTGGACGGAGTGCATGAATTCTGTCCAAATGGACAGAGTGCAACATCTTTTTGTTTGGAATTAAATTCTTCCATTGCTTCCTATACTCTATTTTATTATAACATGTCTCTTGTTATAGTAAGTATGTATATTGCTAGTGAGTGTACCTATAATGTTCGATGTAGTTAATACAAAATAAATCTAAAATTTTATCCCACTACTCCAAGATTAGCTCTATGATTACCATTGCTTACTTCTTGCTTTGTTCATATTTGGGTGGCTTAGTATGGGCTTACTAGATAAAGATGACTACTACGGTTTTAATTGTTTCTATTTTTGATTGCTTACATTGTAACCACCTATCGTAATAATTTAAATCGAGAACATTTATTTATGATTCTATGGAATAATGAAAATATTTGTAGACATAATTTATGTTTAAATTATTAAAATATCAAATAAGTTATTACTTTAGGATTTAAATTAAGATTTAACATGTTCATGAATTGATTCCTTGACATAAATAAATGTAACCTTTACTTAATATTTGACCTTATTGGTTCCATTCATTTAAAACATAAAAACACAAAGATTGGCACATTAATTTCTCATTAATCCAACAATAAATTAGCTATATTCATTTTAAGAACTATTAGATAATATTAGGTATATCTAGGTCCTTATCAAAAACTTAGTTTTTTTAGTAGCTAGGTCTTTGAATTTGAGGAATTAACATGTAGAATTTGAATATGTTATAAGTTGATATTTGTGTAAACTTGCAGATAACATATCAAATGGAAAGAGAGTAGTATTTGAGACAAAAGCATAGGAGGTCATGACATTCTTCGGGAGTTGGTGTCCCAAATGATAATCAAAGGTTGTCAACTTCACCTCGGGATTCAAGCTTATTGTACAGTTCACATTCATCCAATCATTGACGAGGTGATAGTGGTAGAGATGATTCCCCCTTATCCTATGTGGGTGAATGTCGATCTCGACCTTCTGTCGGTATGAGCATCAATCTTTTAATATATGTATAAATTGTATTTTTGTGTGTACACGAAATTTGTATGTGTTTACACATAAATTTAGTTGTATTTGAAGCAGAGCATGGTGCAGAAGCGACACGCAGTTTTATAGAGAGGGAGGAAGATCAAGTACGGGAGACAAGCATGGATGCAGAGCAAGGTTCCCAAGAGGCTCGTCATACTACACAGGGTGGCGAAGGTTGAGCTAGGACGCAATATGTTCAAATAGATGAGGGTTGTACACCCATTACGACTTATCCATCTGATTTACCAGAGGAGCTTCCCTAGGAAAATGGTCTTCAACAAACGACCCTTGAAAGCTGCAGAGCTCACTATGAAAAGCTACAACACAATCTTTATAGTTTGGATCTCACTCCAGAGAACAAACAAAGCAATCATTACTAAAATTCATTGAGGTATATGAGGATCTTGTTTTGTTGACTTGATGTAGAGAAGAAAGGCACAGGTGATGGGTCCAGACAAGTGGGTTGTTGTGAAGGAGAGAGGGACTAGAAAATAGGTCAACTCAATGTTTAACTTCAAAGAGGGTCTAAAGCGTAAAGCATTGAAAGTGCAATATTTTAAGCACCCTGAACTTGCACATTATTTATATGATTGGTTCCTTGTAGCCTATGGTCGGTTGCCATGGAACGATGAGGTTTCTAATTATTTTGCTAGGTTTTTTTATGCCGATTTTTTTTAAATATGAAGCCAGACTATACTGATATTCATTTTGAGTTTTATGGAGTTGAAAAGGGAAGGATATGTAATCGAAAAGGTTCTCTTAGAGATCCCGCTACTCTTCGACCTCCACCTCAAATATCTCATCCACCTGGGCTTGTGCCTTACAAATCAGAGATGGAGCCCACATCACAAGTTGGGACAAATGCAAGGCATAATGTTGCCGAAGGTTTAACTTCGGCATTTGTAGGATTTGATGTTGGATTGAGTCAAGAGAGGGATCGAGCCACTATTCGGAAAAATTTTGTTTACAAAACAAATAATGAGTTAGATCGTATGGGCATTGAAGATCTAAAGGCTTATGCCAAGGTTTGTCGTGATATAGCTTCGGATAGAATATCTAATGACATGTCAAGTATAGGAGAGGTTTTTGTACTTTCAATCTATTTACTTTTATTTATTTATTTTTGAATTGAACTTTTTGTTACATTATATCTATGTATGATATTATTCTTTTTTATGTATAGTAATAAATACATTACGTAAATGTTTATTGGTTTTAGTTTTCTCGACTTTCAAATGAACATAATTTTAGAGTCTTCACTAGTCAAAATGTTGAAAATGTAGAAGAACATTTTGGAGAGGTATATTTACTACTTACATCGTTACATTTATGTTTGAAAGATATTTTATCTTTTTTTTTTAAATTTAACTACGTATCTTATTGTTAATTTGACTTATCCATGCAGGTTTCTTTAGATTTGAACTTTTTAGATGATTTTCCATCTATTGTGAGCTAATGTTTTTTTTTGTTTTTTTTTATATATCGGTTTTAATTTAATTGCTTAATCTTAGTTTTTTTGCTTGCACTATGATTTATTTATTAACAAAATTTAAATTTTAAGGGAAGAGAACATATTGAAATTAGCGGTGAAGATATAGGTTGTCTGATGGATGTGGATATTGGCACCAAGATAATTTTGTTCATAATTGAATTGTTCTCTGATATATAGGTTTAAATATTTTAAATAATTTTTTACATTTGTAAATTGATTTTATATATGTTGAAGCTTGGGTCTCTTCAATCTTTTTGAGGCATAGGGAAGGTTCCACTAGAGGATAGTGGTGGAATTGTAAGTTTAATATTTTAATTTTTTGAATTTAATTTAAATAATTTGTAAAATCGATAAATTGTTTTTATACATGTTGCAGCTTGGGTCTCCTCCACCTTTTAGAGGCAAAGGGAAGACTCCATGGGATGATAGAGAATTTGAGGTAATTTTGTTAATAATTGAATTGTTCTTTGATATTAGTTTAATATTTCAATGTTTTGATTTTAGTTTAAAATTGTTTAAATAATTTATGATATTCATAATCTGTTTTTATACATGTTGCAAGTTGTTATGAGTCCAAGGGAAGACCCTAGTGGAGGAAAGTGATGGACTTCCATTTACAAAATTATTTATATTGGTTTTTTTTGTTGATATATATATTGTAGTTGTTTTGGACATCGAGGAGCTTTATTTTTGGATTATACATATGTATGTACATTGAACTCACGTGTTTATGATTGTTTTTTTGGATTATATACATGTACATTGACCATACATATTGTTTTTTATTATTATTATATACATGTATATTGAACTTACATATTATGAATGTATGCATTATTAAATTTATGTATGTTTGTAGATGTAAAAAAATTTCAGTGTTGAGATGTTGAGAATGAATGTTTAGGAAGTTTTGATAGATGCAATCTAATGTTAAGAATGAATATGGGGAATGTTAGGAATGAATGTGGAGAATGTTAGGAATGTTAGGAAGTTTTGATAGGTGCAATCTAATGTTAAGAATGAATGTATGTATTATTAAATTTATGTATGCTTGTAGATGTAAAATATTTTCAGTGTTGAGATGTTGAAAATGAATGTTAGAAAGTTTTGATAGGTGCAATCTAATGTTAAGAATAAATGTGGGGAATGTTGAAAATGTTAGGAATGTTATGAAGTTTTGATATGTGCAATCTAATGTTAAGAATGAATGTATGTATTATTAAATTTATGAACATATATGCATTATTAAATTTATGTATGTTTGTAGATGTAAAATATTTTTAGTGTTGAGATGTTGAGAATGAATGTTAGGAAGTTATGATAGGTGCAATCTAATGTTAAGAATGAATTCATGTATTATTAAATTTATGAATGTATGTATTATTAAATTTATGTATGTTTGAAGATTTAAAATATTTTCAGTGTTGAGATGTTGAGAATGAATGTTAAGAAGTTTTGATAGGTGCAATTTAATGTTAGGAATGAATGTGGGGAATGTTAAGAAATGTTAAGAAGTTTTGATAAGTGCATTCTCAAATTCTTGAATTCAAGGGAACCCCAACATTGAAATATTGCGCATTTAAATCATATTCCTAACTCACATCTTGTATTCACAATCAAAGTTTAGATAATGGTCATATACATAACTAGAATATTATCTCTCGTCATAGAACTTTAATATATTACTTTCCATTGGCAATGTGCATCTGCCTCACATGGAATATTTTTATTACTAAGGTAACATTAGCAACTTGATTTTGAATTCTAATAAATTAAAGTTCAATCCATGACTTATAAGGTAACATTAGCAACTTGATTCTGAATTCTAATAGTTTTTATTACTACGGTAACATTAGCAACTTGATTATGAATTCTAATAAATTAAAGTTCAATTCTGAATTCTAATAAGGTAACATACTAAATGACTAAGTACACAATGATTCTAAATTCTAAAACATCAATCCATGTTTGAGCATGATAGCCAATCTCACCATAAAACAAGTAATGATATAGTTAAAAACATCGCAATGGAATGCAATCCTCAATTATCCGTTCATGGTCATATTTGGACAGTTTCCATTTTCTATTTTTTAAGGTTTTTTTCGATGGAACTTGTAACAATTTTATTCGAGATGCACATAATAAATGACTATACTGACAGCATATAACATCAGGTTCATAATCTTGAAAGTAAACACAATTTTCAGTCATATGGGTCTGCTGAAAAAAAATAACCTTTTAAAATGACGGATCGTATGTAAATTCTTTGTGATTGTAGTCCTCCAATAATTTCATCTTTTTTTCAGTGCATCGCATCAAATAATATTTTACATTTTCGTTGTTGTCTAAAGGTGCAATCACAACAAAAACATCTCTTGTGCAAATTACAATTGGCCTTAGAGTTTTCAAGTCAATTAAATTGACTATATACACATAAGTTGATGGACAACAATGAACAATCAACAAGATCATTACCTTCTCTAACAAAATCTGAAATTCTGTCACCATCAGATGATATTGCTATTTCTTCTTATTCTAATTCTTTTACGCTTACTAGTGGCAATTTTCCTTTTGGATTAATCTCTGTGTGTTTCCAATGTTTTACGTAGTTGTTCGTTATGTTTTCACAAACTTTTGTAGATTCAACATTTTTAGTGCAAATATGAAAAAAACATGATTGCTTTCGACTGTCAAATGCAAACATATTTTGGAAGGATTTTGTTTAAATACATTAGAGAAAATTTGAGGTCTAAAATGGGCCTCCTAAGGAAAATGATAAAATAATAGTTAAAATAATAAAATAATAGTTATTAATTTTGGAGGAAGAATAAAAAAACTACTTTTTTTGTTCGTATTTTCGACATATCTCCCTGTGCTTTTACTCAAATTTCAGGTGAGAGAGCTCGTTGGATGTGGAATTTAATTCCACATCCAACGAGTACCCACACTACATACTTTTGAAGGACCCCACTACCCAAAAATAAGAAATACCTGAAAAAATGTGATGATGACACCATCATCACGTTTTTTCAGGTATTTCTTATTTTTTGGGTAGCGAGGTCCATCAAAAGTATGCAGTGCGTTTTTCAGGTATTTCTTATTTTTTGGGTAGCGAGGTCCATCAAAAGTATGCAGTGCGTTTTTCAGGTATTTCTTATTTTTGGGTAGCGAGGTACATCAAAATTATGCATTGTGGTACTTGCTGGATGTGGAATTAAATTCCGCATCCAACAAGCTCTCCCTCCTGAAATTTGAGTAAAAACACAGGGAGATATGTCGAAAATACGATAAAAAAAGTATTTTTTTTTATGACAAATATGTCAATTCAACCATTATGTTTGACTCATTTTATTGAAATTCTATTGGTTCTTGAATTCCAACTCACAAAATTTATTTTCGGCGTGTTTTCTTATAAAGCCCGTTTTAGACCCCAAATTTCCTCTAATGAGAGTGAAGTTCTCTAGTCCCATGTATGGTGCTAGCCTCGTATGGTATTGATCTATCTATATCTTGGACCCCAACAAGCCAAAAAAACCTACACAATAAATGATAAATCACAAATGACAACTTTTAATGTTAGTGTATATATACTTCAATGTTAGTACATACATTTTTTTAAAATTGACAATTAATATAAATTAGAAAAATTGTGTACATACCTACGCACATCTTTTGATTGTTGACTACAATCATGGCTTGGATGTGATTTACACCATTGAACAACCTCTGCATCTGAATGGAATCGTCTAGAAGAATGGTTCATTTTCCATCTTCGAAGTGCTCTTTTTACGCATGCTCCTGCACCATCATGTTCACATTTTCATGTCCAGTTTCAAAGAAATTTCAGCAATGTTTAACGTTCAGTGCTTTATGAAGTCGACATAACCAAAAAAATAATCATGAAGATTTAAATTGTCCCGCACATCCATCCGACCATATCCAATGTTCATTGAATTTAACTTCATGCCTTTTTAGTGAATCATAGAAAAATATTTCAATACAATGTTGAAAAAAATGTGTATCGTGTGTACAATCATCACTAATATAAAAATGATATTCTTTAATCACATCTCAATTGTCACACGTGATTTCAATGCCATCAACATCCTGTTGAGAATGTCTTTATAGAACATGTACAAATATTGAAACTTGGTCAAAATGATAGTATTCACTTTGAATCTCTTTTTGTGCAGCAAATGTGTAGTTTTCTGCAAAATCAACCTTAGAAAAAATTGTTTCGGCTGGAAAAATTTCACAGGAATGTTTGAATTGAAGGTCTTGCCATCGTGCTCTATGTGAATGCTTGGTGTATTTAAAAATTTCACTTTCAAATTTCTTGAGAAAATATGTTACACATATTTTAACTTCTCGCAAATCAATTCTTTTCGAATGTGCATCACTAGAACTTGCATTAGAGGAAATTTCAATTCAAAATGAGCCTCCTAAAACAAAATTAATAAAATAATAGTTAAAATAATAAAATAATATTTATTAATTTTTGATCTGTAGGACCTCAACTTTAGTGCATTAAAAGTTTGTTGTAAAAGAATGCATGCAACAGGTTAATTAATGGACAGCATTAACAGAAATTAAATGCTCAGAACAGGGATGAAAAACAAGACGGATAAACAGATACAAGGAAGAAAACACAGAAACAGAGTCACAAACAGAAGTTGATAACGGAGTTCACCCCCTCCACTGGGATACATCTCCGGGTCCCTCTCCAAATGGAACCGATCCAATTAATGGTTTTAAATGGTACAAAATGTTTCTGGCATCAACTTCAGCATTTGCAGAAACAGAATGCTGGACAGGAAGTCTTCAAGACCTCAACTCTAGAACTTACAACTTGGACTTCAAAAGATAAAGAAGCCAAACTATAACAGAGAAATGGTCGACTTCTAAATACAAACAACACTCTGGATAAATTGCAGCAAAACTCTCCTGCTATCTTCTGTCTCTGTCAAAATTAACTACAGAAAACTGTAAAACAGAAGGCTGAACAGAAAGTCTTCAAGACTCCTCTCTGGAAATTACAATCGGGTCTTCAAAAGGCAAAGAAGCCCACATGTAACAGAGAATGGTCAACTTTACCCTAACAGCATATACAATAATTTTACAGCTAACTTTTTTTTTCCTGTACTGGCTGAAAAACTGGAATCTCCCCCTGGCTAAACTAGGCTGGAACCCTTATATCATGGCTAGAATCGAGCTGTTGAAGCATCCAGTGGGAGGAATCGTCACCGGTTCGACTCGCCAAAACGTTACCAAAGAGTATGTTCCTGCATCCTCCTGCCAAATGCCAAATCGTTCATCATAACTGACCGCTCCATATTCCCCCAACGTTACCAACAGGCCGTTCATACTTGTCCAAACGTGGCAACAAAACTGTGCCAACTATGATACCTGCCAGATCGTTACTCATCTGCCAAGATGGAACCAAAGAACCAAAAGAGCATTACCAATGCGTCTGTTCATTCCGTGGCATCAAGACTGTGTACCAAATTGCAAATACGGTTTTGAAATGTCCCACGCGAACGCATGGCAAGGTCTGGGTCGGAATTTTTTGTTATCTGGGCTTCCACCGTTGCGGAAGAGGATTTACTTCGATGAACTCGGTCTCAATAAGTTGTCAGCTGGTTTTCAAATCGGAACGCCTGTTACATTGGTTTCCGTAGTTGCGGAGGGCGCACCACTTCCTTTTCCTGATTCCGTCGAGTTATTTCGATTTTTTATCTATCCGCCCTTGCAGCTGCCGAATCGCTCCGGCTTCTGATCCTTTCTATCTCCGCCGTTGTGGAAGGGGAAAAGCTTCTGAGTCCCGCCATTGCGGAAGGGAAAAGCTTCCGACTTCCGATCCGTTAATGCTTCCGCCGTTGCGGCTGCCGGAAGGCTTTCAAGCCCCGCCGTTGCGGAAGGAGATCTCTTCCGATTTGTGTATTTTTACGTCCGATTTTCCACCCGCGGCTTCTTTGAACCATGTACCATATTGGATCTTAAAAGAGGAATAATCAGCCGGATCAATCCTCCCCATTGGAGAGCTTTTGGACCACCAAAATCCTAGATCACCCTGCAGGTAAGTGAGGGTACAACTCCCTCACCTTTCCAATCTCCAATACATCCTGCCTTGCTTAGAATCTGCATATTAGTCTCCTTGTCTATGACCAAAGGAGGTTCATACCATTTAAAATTATTTGCATATGCGACTGGAGATAAGCTTAAACAGAAAGACTTAAAGATCTCAAAATGATCATAAACAAAATTGAGCTTTTTACCTTTTAATCTTCCCTTGGTGATCTGCAACCAAATTTGCTTTTCAACTTCAAAAGGATGATGGTTTTCATGTCTGGCTTTGCAAATTGCCCGACTCTTCTCCTACTGTTCTTGCACTATTTGCTGCACTGTTTTCTTTGCATCATGATGTCCACTTCTCACATCTTTTGTGCCGAAAGAAAAGTCCATATGTGACTTCAACAGATAACAAAAACAAGTCTCGAAAGGAGATTTAATGCACTGCATGTGCTGCAAATAATCATGAATAGTATTTTACATAATCATCCGATTCATGCCAAGATTTGGAAAAGGCATGCTTCACTGCAACTGCACTTCATGATGTACATCTATATTAAGTGATAATCTTTCAGGTCCTTGTAACAGAGCACCATACTCGGGAACACATTTAATTAATTTAATTCCATGTTCCACCAATGATTCACCTTTAACAACCATTAATGCAAACTTCCTACTAGCATTCACTATCATTTTCATTTGACTTGTAGTGACTAATGCTAGATTTGTTTTCATACGATGTCACGAACAATGTATTCCACACCACCTTTAAAGAGATGATATTTGTTCTGCTCTCTATAAAAGACTGCTTTCTGGTCATACAAATATGGACTCCCAAGTACCATTCCACAAATGTCTAGTGGTACTACATCTAGTTCTACCTCATCCATAAACTTTTCAGTGATTGCAAATTTCAAAACACATTTCTTTGTAACTTGCAATTGTGTATCATTAGTAACCCAACCAAGAGGATAGGTTTTTTCATGAGGCATAGTAACTAAATGCAATTTATTAACCACTTCTTCTGATATCAAATTCACTTGAGAACCACTATCAAACAATGTATCAACCTTTGTATGATTTGTAATGACACGAACATGAAACAGTTCACTTCTTCTTTTATCACCATGCATAGAAGTAGATGGCAGATTTGTACTTGTACTTGCACATGAATTAGAACTTGAACTTGCATCAATGGAAAGAGATATACCTTCATCTTTACCTAGGATCCCTATTGCTGTGATCTTAGTCTCATCACCTAAATTAGATCCCAAGTCTTGAATTATTGCTGCAGTAGCTGCTTGATTATCCTTATCTTTGTTTTTATTTCTTCCCATCCACTTTGGCTTTAATTCTGGATGAAGTTTCCAGCACTTTCAAACATCATGCCCTTTCTGACAATGTGAGCATGTGGGTTTCTCACCCTCTTTCGTGATGGTAGCTGTTTCCTTTCCCTTATATTTGCTTTTATCTTTGTTGTCAAATTTAGATGACTTCTTTATAAACGAATCATCATCCTGCTTACCCCTAGCTTCTAAATGTGTAGCTTGAACACATACATCATCCAAATTACTGGGATTAAACATCAACAAAGTATGTCGCAGATAAGAATGCATGCCACCAATATATTTAAGAAGAGTTTCTTGCGTATCCAATGCAACATGCAATGCAATAGCCTTCTTTCTAAATTCATGAGTATAATCTTGAATGCTTTGTCCTTTAGCTTGTCTAAACATTTGCCAACTCATGGTTAATTGTTGCATGTGACCTAAAGGATAAAATTGCTTTCTTAATACTTCGATGAATTCATTCCAAACTGAAATATTTTTACCATTATTTTGAAGATCTTGCTGAATCTTGCTCTCCCACCAAGTAAGAGCCATTCCACTCATTCTCAAAGTGGCCAATTGAATCCTGGAAGGGTCATCATTAATGCCCTGCACCCTGCAATATACTTCAAGTTGCTTGATCCAATTGTCTAATTTTTCAGCATCTACATCTCCATTATAAATAGGTAATTCAAATTTTACATCCAATTTGAAATAAGGCATATTAGGACTTGCATTATTTGAATGAGAAGTATGAGAAGAAGAAAAAGTCTGCTTAGTATCAGGAGGATCACCATAACCTCCTACTCCTTTACCCTTTTCTTCTGACTTCACTTCTGCATCTCTGGATGAAGATCCTTCTTCTTTCTTCTTCCTTTCTGCTCGCTCATCGAGTAGAATTTCCATCATGGCTTTCGTGCTCATAAAAGCCTCCAGAAACTCAGTTTCAGAAATGACAGGTTTTTCCCGTTCGGTATGTCCTTCTTCTTCCCCTCGTGGAGAAGACATGGTTCTTGAGAATGTTCTCTTGGAGCCAATCTCAGGATCTCCTTCAACTAATTCTCCTTCACCAACCTTTAACCTGGACCTGGTAAGCATTCACAAACTTGCAAAACAGTCAACCAGCTTTGATACCATAATATGATCCGTAGGACCTCAACTTTAGTGCATTAAAAGTTTGTTGTAAAAGAATGCATGCAACAGGTTAATTAATGGACAGCATTAACAGAAATTAAATGCTCAAAACAGGGATGAAAAACAAGACTGATAAACAGATACAAGGAAGAAAACACAGAAATAGAGTCGCAAATAGAAGTTGATAATGGAGTTCACCCCCTCCACTGGGCTACGTCTCCGAGTCCCTCTCCAAATGGAACCGATCCAATTAATGGTTTTAAATGGTACAAAATGGTTATGGCATCAACTTCAGCATTTGTAGAAACATAATGCTGGACAGGAAGTCTTCAAGACCTCCACTCTGGAACTTACAACGTGGACTTCAAAATATAAAGAAGCCAAACTATAACAAAGAAATGGTCGACTTCTAAATACAAACAGCACTCTGGATAAATTTCAGCAAAACTCTCCTGCTATCTTCTGTCTTTGTCAAATTTAACTACAGAAAACTGTAAAACAGAAGGCTGAACAGAAAGTCTTCAAGACTCCTCTCTGGAAATTACAATCGGGTCATCAAAAGGCAAAAAAGCCCACATGTAACAGAGAATGGTCGACTTTACCCTAACAGCATCTGCAATAATTTTACAGCTAACTTTTTTTTTCCCGTACTGGCTGAAAAACTAGAATCTCCCCTCGGCTAAACTAGGCTGGAACCATTGTATCGTGGCTAGAATCGATTTGTTGAAGCGTTCAGTGGGAGGAATCGTCACCGGTTCGACTCGCCAAAACGTTACCAAAGAGTCTGTTCCTGCATCCTCCTGCCAAATGCCAACTCGTTCATCATAACCGACCGCTCCATATTCCCCCAACGTTACCAACAGGCCGTTCATACTTGTCCAAATGTGGCAACAAAACTGTGCCAACTATGATACCTGCCAGAGTGTTACTCATCTGCCAATATGGAACCAAAGAACCAAAAGAGCGTTACCAATGCGTCTATTCATTCCGCGGCATCAAGACTGTGTACCAAACTGCAAAAACGGTTTTGAAATGTCCCGCACGAACACATGGCAAGGTTTGGGTCGGAATTTTTTGTCATCTGGGCTTCCGCCATTGCGGAAGAGGATTTACTTCGATGAACTTGGTCTCAATCGACTGTCGGCTAGTTTTCAATTCAAAACGCCTGTTACTTTGGTTTCCGCAGTTGTAGAGGGCGCACCACTTCCTTTTCCCGATTCCGTCAAGTTATTTCGATCTTTTATCTATCTGTCGTTGTGGCTTCCGAATCGCTCCAGCTTTCGATCCTTTCTATCTCCGTCGTTGCAAAAGGGGAAAAGCTTCTGAGTCCCGCCGTTGCGGAAGGGAAAAGCTTCCGAGTCCCCCTGTTGTGGAAGGGAAAAGCTTCCGACTTCCGATCCGTTAATGCTTCCGCCGTTGCAGCTGCTGGAAGGCTTTCGAGCCCCGCTGTTGCAGAAGGAGATCTCTTCCGATCTGCGTATTTTTACGTCCGATTTTCCACCCGCAGCTTCTTTGAACCATGTACCATATTGGACCTTAAAAGAGGAATAATCCGCCGGATCAATTTTGGAGGAAGAAAAGAAAAAAACTACGTGTTTGTTTGTATTTTCAACATATCTCCCTACGTTTTTTTAAGTATTTCTTGTTTTCGGGGTAGCGGGGTCCATCAAAAGTATGCCAAGTGGGTACTCATCGAGCTCTCTCGATCGAAATTTGAGTAAACAAAAGGGAGATATGTTGAAAATACAAACAAAAAAAGTAGTTTTTTTTATGATACCTATCCCCAAATTTATATTTAAAAAGTGTTTAAGACCTATACGGTATTTCAAATTTAAAGAAATTTCATTGGCTAACACATGATGACATGGAATTTGAATTAGTGTTAAAGGGCTCATTTTGAGTTGAAATTTCCTCTAATGTAGAATAATTGTTGTATTCATATCTTCTCCAATCAACGGTTACATTTGAAAGCGACTGATCATTATCAATAGGGTATTTATTGTGGAATAAAACCATATTTCCACAACGATGACAATGTTTTCCATTGACACATTTCTTATTATAAAATACTTCATCGTGATTTCTCTTACATAGAGTTTAAGATACGAATTCACGTATTGTTGGCGGAGGTGGTGAATTTGTCTAAAACATTTTACCAAATTCAAGAAACGTGTCATAATATAATTAAAATTGCACATGATAATGACAACAATATGTGTCACGTATAGTAATAGGTCTAACATACCATGGTTTTTGTTGCACAAATGTAGTGATTGACATATTAATTCCGCGATGATCCTCTTTGAATTTATTGAACAATTGTACTTGTGTCATTTCCATTATATGTTTTGGACGGATTTCATATACATTTCGTGATACTCTTTGTTGTATCACATCCGTTGAATTTGGTGAAACTCAAGCATGTTCCAACCAATATTTATGTACAATATCTTTAACACCTTCTCCCATTCTATCTTTGTAAGGTTGTCTACAAATAATTTCCCAGCAAGCAAGTTCGTCGTTTTCATCTATTTGCATTCTGAATTTGCTATGCTTGTATAATGTCTTTCCCGAGGTTCCAATTTCTTGTGCTAGTTGTGTTGTCAAACGCGTTTGTCTAGTACTAGCTGAAACAATTGCTTTCTGAATTGCTCTACATGCAGCACTAGTATCTTTCTTTCTAGATTTTCCAAATTTTTCTATTGCATCGCCTATATTTTCTATCACATTATGTTTCAGTTTCGACTCTTTTGTCGCCTTATGAATACCCAATAATGACGTAGCACCTTCTAACTTCTTGGACACCAATAAACATCTCAAAATTTGCGCTTGTCCTACTATTGGTCAATCCTTGAGAATATCATCATAAATTTTTGTAGCACGATATCATGCAACATGTATGGGTATTTTTCTCCATATTTGTCGCAATCAATGTCTTCTAACATTTCATCATCAATGGTGAAAGTACCTATACAGCAAGTTAAATTTAATTTAACATATGTCCAAAAATACAATTCATTATAAAAAATGAATTTGGAAAATACATGATATATACATACCAGGTCCAATTTCTGGATCTTGATTTTGATAAGTTCAATATTGACTTCATCAACATTAGCATGTAGATCACTATTTACATCTTCAACAATAGTCTATTCAACTTCCATTTGTTCTTCTTGTACCCTATTTTCAATTTCCATTTCATCAACAGTGTCATGTAAATCTGTTCTTATATCTTCAATTCTCTCTTCTGTTTCTGCAATCCTTGCTCTTTTGCCTCTATTTCTAATTTTTTTCCTTATTAGCATCGTCATCATGTTTACGATCACTTTTTTTTACGGTTTCTCTTATTTCCCATGATTGTTTAATCTCCTTTGGAAAACCCCCTTGGAAAAAAAATCCACTTTTTGTGATCTTTATCCCTACGTGTAGTATACCATATATGGGCCTAGCATGGGGCCATCCCCTATGTAACGCATCAATATTATGTATACACAATGTTGTGATGTCTACAACTTAAACCACGTTATGTGTATCGATATTATGTATACACCACATTGCATTCAATGATCTATCACTTCGAAACTATGTTTTGTTTATGAGAGTTTAGGTGCGAGTGATATTCCAAATATGAGGTCCTATCACTTGAACACATCTATGCATATCCATGTGGATGTTGCATTAGGGTGGTCACGACCTTAGAGGACAATGGTTCTCATATGTATACAATGTAATATTTGGTTTAATTATAGTCTGGGGTATATTTGATTTACTTGTTTGTACAATGGTTACCAAATAAGGCCTTGAAAATATGTTCATGTCAAATATTTTTCTTACAAGAAATAAAATTACCCCAAGTGTTGAATAATCAATTAGAGTTGAATGGGGTCTCTAAATAGTTGGTTCCATGGGGCATACTATTAAAGTTCATCCTGATTGTTTTATTCATATGTGCATCTTTGAACCACATAATTTAAAGATTAGATGAACAAAATGTGGCACATCCTTAACCATTACACTATGGCGGTTTACCTATAGAACTAGGTTATCATAGTAATTTGAGGGTTTGATACTGCTCTGGTAATATTATTTGATGCATCTTTCCTTCAATTACTTGAACATGTTCTCATTACTTAAATATGGAATTCAATTTTCTTGAAGAATTTTGTTGTTGATGTTGTAATAGTCAGTAATTAGCTCTTCAAAGATTAACCACTCTGCCCACAAGATGTTAAGAACAACCCTGAGTCCTAAACCACGCATATTTATAGAAAATTCAACCGTTGTCCCCATATGAAAATATGATACATGATTCTTGGCCACAACCTCCATTGGCTATCTATTTGGGCCCCAAGGTAGTTCATGAATATGACATGGGAAGTCGAGTTGACTGCCTTCTTTGTTCAGTCATTCTTGGAGTCGAACACTAACATACTTAGATTTCAAATCTTTGGCCACAACCTACTTCATGGATGATACCATGAAGGTTGTGGCCAAAGATTTGAAATCTAAGTATGTTAGTGTTCGACTCCAAGAATGACCAAACAAAGAAGGCAGTCAACTCGACTTCCCATGTCATATTCATGAACTACCTTGGGGCCCAAATAGATAGGCAATGGAATAAACTTACCTGGATTTATATATCAATTCTAGGCAACATTCGAAATCACTATAAATATATTTATATCCCTTTAAATGTTAAGTCTTTGGGATGGGATAGAGATACCTCATAGAATCTTACCTGTAAGCTAGGTATATAACAAAGTAACTTCTGTAAATGTGAATTGTCCTTTTATTAGAAGGGCGTATTTATTTTTCTTTGATTTGAAAAGGAAATCTCCTTGGTTACAATTATTCTTCACTTTTCAATTTGTCATGTCCAATAAGTTGTAGTATGGTTATAAATGGAAACATATAGTGTGTGCCATTTAAATTGTCATTTAACTTGCAGAGATTGGCCCTAACCAATGCAAATACCATAAATTTATACACGGACTTATCATTATGTTTCCACCACTTGGGAGCTGTGGAACATTATGAAGTTATTGCTTAAAACATTTCATATGCAGAGAAACTTCCAAGGCTTTTAGTATTTCCTTCCACCTTTAAGAGAATTTGTGCAGTATTTAATGACATTTAATACAAATGTCTTCTGGAAACTAATATATACAGGTCTCAAACCTTTACCATGATTCTCTCTATAATATGAAATTTTTCTAGATTTGTCACACGAATATGTAGCTTATATCGATTTATAATTAATCTACCTAGCATGTAGTCATATTCCTTTAAACCCTAGTCAACCTGTCATGAACTCTAAAAACATGTTTGGAAACATATCTAAGAATATTATATGGAGTTTTAATCCAGCTGACTCTAAACATTGTGATGAAATTGTTCTTTTGTCTCATGCTTGTTTATCAGTTAAATAAACAATTTTCGCTTCAAATGCATTTAGTTTGTTGTTATGAGAAATCCTATACTTATCTTTTGTTCAAACATTTTCATTTGTATTCTAACCATTTTAGTATGCAATTTTGTAGCATGTACAATTTTGGTATTGCTCATCAGATTTTCGAATTGTTTCTATTGATAAAGATAAAATTGTTGCACATATGATGAATAAATGACCCCTTTCAGGTATTTCATAATAATTTCCTAATTCATTGTTATTTCCTTCTACATTATCACAGTTCTATTGCAGAAATCCTATCCGAATTAGCAAGGACTTATTTTTCTATCTGCCAATGAGCTTGCAAAAAAGTACATTGACATCAATGGAAATTTTCATATTTCTTATCTAAGTCTAACATAATTAATTTTGATTGTTTTATGAGTGTCAACTTGCATTTGAAATGTATTTTGTCAAATTCATTTTATTTGATCATTATGTGTTGTTTTGCAGTTTCTCCAATCCACTATGCACAACTATATGCAAGTCAAATGCAACATTTGTCAAAACAGAGGATTTAAATCCAACTTGGGAATTTGGAAAACTGAAAGGGTCATTTCCATTTCACAATATGAGGATAGAACGTTAATGTATCTGAACTCTCAGTGCTAGCCTGAAATTATTGCAACACCATCTTTTCCTGTTGATTCCCAGACATGATTATTATTGTTCATTTTGTATCAAACATCTCTTTCCTTTTTTATAGTTGTTGCAACATCAGTTATAACAACACACTTTAGTCTTCTTCTTTTTTAGATTAGTTTTACCATGCCATGCCACACTAATTTTGTAAAGCTTGCTTGTCATTTCTCTATTTTTGTAAAGCAAAAAAAAAAGACATGTCTACAATATTCTATCACATCCCATGGCAAACTGCAATATCATGTTATTTGTAAAAACGACTTGAAATAGTTCTCTTATGAAAAGAAAAAAGACATGTCTTCTATATGCTATAATATCTCACACTTGCTATATAAATTTGTTATATATTGTGATTTTTCAGTATTCTCTATTTTTTGAGAAATTGCATTGTTGTGTTTTCCAATATGCTCTTGTTTGAATGAAATAGTTATAAAAATTATTTTTTATAACATTTATATAAAACAAATTCTTATTAGCTTAACTTTGTTTTTCACTTTCCATATGTTCATCCTCTCTGCTTTCCTTTGCACCTCTTTGTGCAAATGCTAGTTTATTTAAAATTTAATTACACAAGAACTAAATACTAACCTATCAAAATAATGATACCATATTTGATACCATATTTCAAATCTATAAATTTGGAATTTTTCTTTTTCTAAATGTTATATTAATATATTTTTAATTATTTATAAATTATTTCAAATTAAATTAATATTGTAATTGTAATATATAATAACATTCCTTAATAAAAATAAAGAAAGGTGTCAATTTGAATAATTAATATTATTATAGTAATGCTTTTATATATTGTTAGTATATAAATATTATTATAATAATACCTTTATATATTATTAGTGTTTTTAAAGTTTATAATTACTATATAATAAATTTATAAATTAAATTATAGATATGTAAATGTAAAAATATTTAATATATAACAAAGAGATATTTTATTAAAAATATACATAAAATTTTTTATAAATACATTATTATATGCAATATAATCAATAAAATATAGTGTAACATTATAATACAAATAAAACTATAGTCGAAGTATATATCTTCAATTATATTTGTATAAATTAATTTTAATTGTGGCTCTATTAAGTAGCAAGAAAGATCAAATCTCTTCATATTTAAACCAAAGTGTTAAGATAAAGGAATATGATCCTTCTCCACTTTGGTAAAACACAAGGTAAGATAAATTTATATATAATACTAATATAACATAAAATTTTAAAATAATATTTGTTATAAAAAATTATTGATATTACATGTTGGATTTTACATTATTACATAATTCAATATGGATAACAAACATAAAAGGCATGAAATAATGCAAATATAGAGATATTTTTTTTAAAGTAATAAGTTTGTATTTTTGTTATGTATCTGAAAATAAAATATATCATTAGATGCCTTATTCAACAATACCTTTTAAATATTTTAAAATTTATTTTTTTAATAAATATTTAAAATTCACTATTTTCATGTGGAAATTGTGTATTTATTTTGAACAATAATATATATTTTTTGTTAATATTTTGTTTTATGTTAGTTTTTTTAGATAATATAGTTTTGTTTATCTTTTGATTTCATGGAAAATTGTGTCAGGTTTAGGTTTTAATTTTTGTGAGAGTGTAGAATTAGTGTTGATAGACTATTTCTAGTTTAAAATTGGTTAATTTAAACTTTGAACCAACATATGCTTATTTTTATATTTATTTTTTAAAGCCGACATGTGCCACGTCAACGTTACAAGCTTGATATATATCACTAACTTGGGTTACAACTAGAAACCCACATAATGATAAAAGTTATATTATAATTATTTTGAAAGGACTTTCACACAATTTTGACAAATAAGTCAATGATCTAAATAATAATAGGGAAAAAATAGTTTAGGATAAACATCAAATTTTACAAACATGAACTAATTGTATAACAAAATATATAATTAGTGAACAAGTACAAAATTTACCATACAATTTATACAACATAAAAATATTAAACACTCAAAAATATATGTTACATTTAAAAAAAAAAATTAACTTATCAATAAATAAAGAAATGTATTGCAATGGTTCATACTTGAAAATCGGGGACACCCATAAACCAATCATTACATAACCTCCATCTAATACACTTTACATTTTACATTTACTTTGAAGTGATGTCTTAATGTTGGGATCGTCGCATTGGATTGCATCCCACCATTCTCTACTAGTACCTCTTGTGCTCTCCAAACATTTTAACTTATACCATTTCCCATGCAATCTCTTCAATTGAGAACATCCATCTACCAAGAGTTTCTTGGGCATGGCTAACGATGATGTCCTCTCTCCCAACCCTCCACTTCCACTTCCACTTTTTGTTTCCCCTGCCACCACAAACTCTAATGACTCTAAGTTCCAAAGAGTCAACTTCTCCAGCTTTGGAAAACCCATCCCCGACTCCAACTCCTCCAACTTATTGTAGTGCCATATCCCTAGTTCTCTCAAACATGGCAAATCCTAGGGGATATCTTTCAACTACTTAAACCACCCCAAATAGAGGTATGTGAGCTTTTGGAATTTAATAACCCAACTAGGTATCCTCTCAACATTGCACTCAATAAGAGAGAAGATCATCTTGAGGTAATCTTGATTTAGATAAGGTAATATTGATATCCTACATATCCTACATAAGGTAATCTTGATTTAGATTATGATAAAACTACATCTTCAAGCAATGTCCCATAACCCCCTTGTTAACTGTTGATTTCAAATTTACATAGAAAACCTTGAGGCCATGCAAACTTTGTAAGTCCTTGAAAGAAGCATACTTTCTTTCCTCATTTGTTGTCATGCATGCTCAATCTTTCTAGTGAAACCAATTTTTAAATGACACGCATGAGATGACTCAATGTGTTGAAGTACCAAATGTCTAGGTTCCTCAGATGTTTGAGTTCACCTATCCTCTCAGAAATGCACCGTAGCTTCTGGAAATGCTTAACATTCAAGAATTAAAGCTCCTATAATTACAAATTCTTTCCAACAACTCACAAATGTATGTGTATTGTAGTTGGAGGGAAGCAAGATGTTTCAAATTTTTGATACAAGGTGATAAAGACGTTATGTCAATATCATTGAGATCAAGGACCTTCAGTGAAGACACCGCGCTTAAGAAGCTTCTAAGAAATTCTTTAACACCACGATTTCCCTTAATAGAAAAACTAATAAGGATGAGAAAGTGAATGTTTTCAATAGGGAGTGTAGATCATTCTTCATCAAATGAATTCTTACACAATCCTTGTTATCTTTCTCACAGGGAAAATATCTCACACCTTTCTCAGCTTTTAATAACACATGTGATCCTCCATAATGTGAATCGCCAGATCACGAAGACATCATGATTTTAACTTTCTCAATCCTTCCAACAATATTTGTTTCATTTCACCTCAATAAAACAATGAACATGTGGTAATATCCTCTCAATCTTAGGAATCCTCTAAGATTCTTCATGGTTTTAGGATTTGGCCATTCTATGATAGTATTAAATGTTGAATTTTGTAGCATCAGACATGTACTTCCAAGTGGATAGTGTCTAATAGGTGGAAGGCATCATTATTACCTCTTAGACTTAGGAGATTCACTTTAGTAAAGTGAACTATTAACATGAATATACATTTGTAATTACCTTATGTAAAGTGATCTAAAGCACGCATGGTATTTGTTATCCCATGCTATTGGCCCAAGGTATTTTCATTTGTAATGTTTTAAAAGGAAACTTAGGTGAGAGGAGGTGACACACAACGGTCACACAAACTGAATGAGATCTCATTGATTGGTTGGAGATGGACTTTCGTCCAAGTGTGCAAGTGCAGGGACAGGGTCAGAGGAAAGGATTAGTAACTAGCAAAATTGAAGAATTGATATTGAGCTTTGAGAGATCATTTTGTCAATGTATTCCTTAGTGGGTCATTTTCCTAGGACGAGAGCCCAATATTTTTATTTATAAAAATCATATGTTTTTTTGTTTTTCCTTAATTGGGGTTTTCTAGGGTAAATCTAAGTGTCAAATGGGTATGATTTCATGTGTGAAATTAGTTAGGATCGTAGTGTAAATCAGATTTGGAATTAGTAAAAACTAACATTAATTTATTGGGATCCACTTTGACACCTTCATTAGATACAAATCCCAAAGGAACACATAAAAGGCTTTCCATATAGTTAGTGCTCCTCCAATAGTTTTAGGACCATGTCAACTTTTTGTACATGATCTTCCTAAGCTTTTTTATAGATTAGTATCATAAAAACTAATATGCAAATTTTATGAGGAAGGGTTTAAAAATATAATTCATTAAGCTTTGGAATGTGAAAGGTGCATTGGTAATTCCAAATGGTATCACAAAAAAATTATAATGGCTTCCTGAGCTCTTAACAATATTTTTGGAATTTCTTCTTTCCTCATTTTGATTTGATGATATCTAGATTGGAGATCAAATTTGGTAAAGAAAACTTCTCCATGCATTTCATCTAATAATTTATAAATGACATGAATATGAAACTTATTTGTAATGGTCATCTTATTGATCTCTCTATAATCTGGACACATATGTCACAAACCTTCATTTTTTTGAACCATCATTGTTGGTGCAGAGAAAGCACTTTGGCTAGGTTGAATGATGCTTGCTCCTGATATTTCTTGAACCTTATTTTCAATCTCTTTCTTATGTGCATGTGGATTCCTGTAGGGTCTGATATTAGGTGTGATAGTCCTTGGTTGCAAGTGAATAACATGGTCATGATCTCGAGTAGGCTGAAAATATTTAGACATCTCTCAAAATACCTTGGAATGGTTTTTTATAACTTGTTGGAGATCCACTAGAATAGAGGGTATATATGCTTCAACATCTACTAGTCACGATTGTACAAATATTCCTTGTTGTCCTTTTTTTATCATGTTTTCATGCTATTATAGCTTATCACTTTAGAGGGTTTCGTTGGATTACCTTTGAGTTCAAATTCCTTGGCTTTAAAGAGAACATTGAGAAAAGTTCCTAAAAATTCAAAGCCATCGTTATCAATGATTATATCCATTAGACCCCTAGTACAACATCAACACCACCCATTTGGATTTTAATCATTTTATTATCGAATAAACACTCTCCCATAATAATCCGAATACTAAGTCATTTTCTTGCACAATTTATGGTACCTCCATTTGCAATCATTACTTGAAATTTTGGTGTTGGATATACAAAACAATTCAAATGTTTAGCTATTTTGTAATTAATGAAGTTATGCATGCTACCGGAATCCATCAACGTCACTACCTTTTTCTTTTTAATATATCCTTCTATCCTAAGAGTTTGAGGAGTGAAAATGTTGACCAATGCATGGAAATATATGGTTGGAGTGGTATATTCTATATCTACCTCTTGAGACCATTATGGTTCTAAACTCTTTTTCCTCTTCATAATCTATGTAGAATAATTTATCCTCACCACACTTTTTCCCATTATTGTACTTGTTGTCACAATTGAAACATAATCCCTTTTCTCTTTTTTATTCCATCTTCTAAGTCATCAACCTTGTAGGGTGAATGAGGTTGGGAGAGGAAATGTTTCCTTCTCTATAGATGTTAGTAGTGCCCTTATAGTATCCATATGTTTACTTGCAACTTTCCTTTCCAAACTAAAAGCATTTTCCAATTATTTAGGTTCAAGGAGACGTACTTCACGTTGAATGCTCTCCTTTAAAGTGCCCATAAAGAGATCCAACAAATTATCTATTGGAATGTTCTTCACTCTGAGACTCAACTTTGTAAACTACTTAATATGCTTCATAACTCACCTTTTTTGCTTGAAATTTATCAATTGGATAAAGTGTTGCTCTTGATATCACCATAATATTATATGAATTCATTTGTAAATATAGACCAAGAAACATAAAATTCATTTTTATGATTCCAAAACCATTGATACCATACAAATTGATTAGGTTCTAAATACAAATATGCAATCATGTTACCTTTTGTAAAGTTGGCACTTAATGTAGATCAAAGAATTGCTCCATTTGGAATATCCATGTTTTTGGATCATCGCCATCAAAATTTATCATGTCAATATTGGGAATGAAATAGTTCCTTGGCTCATAGTTGAACCCATGATGATGTGATGAATGACCAAATGTTGGGGATTCGAACCTCTTGTTTTCCAATTGTTTTTCAAATTTTCTCAATTTGTGATTGGGACAAGTCCCTATAGTTAGATCCTTATCTCCTATTCTTGAGGAGTTGAATTATGAGAAAAGAGATGTCTCTGTCTCTTTCAGAATTACCCCTTCATAAATTCAAGATCCACTTTACTGACTATCTCCATGACCATGTTTTTAAGATCCTCTTTACTAGCCATATTTTTGAAATCCTCTGCATTGAGCATCTTTTTTTGCCATTGATTGACACCAAGTTTAGACAAAAAGAGACCAAGTTCCATCTCTACAACAAAAATAGAGGATACTTGAGTGATAACTGAAAATGACAACTAATATTTTAGTCAAGATGAGGGTCAACCTAAGAAAAAATGTCCCGCGTTTTGGCAAGGATACGTGTATAGAGTTAATCAATGTGAACCATTGGTCAAGAAATTTTCAACCATAAATTATGGGGTTTGGTTACCTTGGTCAAGACTCTATATACCCGCAATCAAAGGAATAACTAATGCCTCACTTACGGATTTGTAAACCCTCGATTAAGTGTCTACTAGACCATTGTTCAAGAGCTCACTTCCTATATAATTTTGGAACTCTTGATCCAAGTCTTATTTTCAGCCTTTAACCAAGATCAAGCTCTATATCACTCTTTTCAAAATACACCCCACAAATTCGACCCTACCTCATTGTTAACACACAATACCTCATTGCCCCATCACAAATTGACATGCCATTAAACCTAGATAACAAGATTTTTTCCGCATATATTTGTATTTAAATTGTTATGTTATTTTTTCTCATCAATCCTAGGTAACGTTAGTTTTTTCATTAGTGGGATGATGCTTGATATCTTTGGGAGGGTTCATTACGAGTGCCGCCTACATCAAATGTAGAAATCGATTGTAATGATATATATTTTTTGCCAAGGGGTAATAGCTTGAATCGTGAGGATATGAGTTTCATACTCTCCCCACCAAGTTTCAAATCCTTGAGGAGAGATATGCATGTTGCGATAAGACTAGAAGGGTAAGCATCCCTAGTGGGACATATTTGACATTGCCAAGTCACGATTTAGAGTTATTGATATATTTGGCTAAATATAGGTAGCTATGTATACATTTTCAATTTTAAATAAATAAAAAAAGTTTACATTTCCATTCAAAATTAAAAATATTTTTTAAAAAATTTTAATTACACAAAAACCAAACATTCACACATGAAAAGAATCTAATTGTACAATATTTCAAATCTATAAATTTGGAGTTCTTTTTTCTAAATGTTGTATCTAATATATGTTTATATATTATTAGTATTATTTAATTATTACACAAGAACCAAACATTCACATATGAAAAGAATTTAATTGTACAATATTTTGAATCTATAAATTTGGAGTTTTTTTTTCTAAATGTTATATCTAATATATTTTTATATATTATTAGTATTTTTAATTATTTATAAATTATTTCAACATAAATTTATATATTAAGTTATAGTTATATAATTACAATAATAATGTAATATGTAATAAAATCCATTTGGAAGACTGTCACAGGACGAGGATGCAATTTGAATGTATAGCAGCATTAGGAAAATCCATTGTTGGGATCAATACATAGTCGACATGATCAAATCCATTTGTGAAAAATGCCAGGAAACAGGTGCAATAATCATATTTTCGTCATTGATCATATGGATCACCATGTACCACTTATGCCCAGTCGAGCATCCACAGTTTTTTGAACCAAGCAGATTTCACATGTGGCGTTTTAAGTCTTTTTCAATGGCTGGAACTCCACGAGAAATGGAATACGGAAAATAACTACTAGATAATTGGTTTCAAACCCTAAAAGTCCACACAGCCAAATGGAGGGTTCCCTATAACATCCGATTATGTATGCCCTCTACAGCACATATCCAACTAGAACTTGACCATACGGCAGTATGGAATTCGCAAGGATCCACAACAAAAGTGAAACCCCTTGACTATTGCCCTATAGTCAAGGATATTTTCACAGAGATTTAGAGGAAATCCAAAACTAAAATAGCCATACCAGCAGATGTGAAAGAGATTAATCAACCTATTGTGGAACCATTGACCGACCAAGAGAAGGAAGAGGATTATGAATTCCATCTTCATATCAGCACCTTCATGTCGGAAGACATGCCTGTAGAAGAATCAAATACTCTTCAACTAGTGACAGTGCCACAACTGCAACCACAACCAAAATTACAACAAGCATTAGTACCAACTCAGCAGGAGGAAGAAGAGACACAGGCATACAAACAATAATATGAGATGTCGAAGCAGAACCTCCGATTGTTAGCCAGAGAGATCACCAAGTATTGGAAAACACAAGATATTCCAGAAAAAGGGAGAGGGAAGCGTAGGCTTATCTTCCAAGAAGACTCAGAGGATGAGGACGAGTTGCTTGCTTGCGCAACTAACATCTTGGAGGATGCTGCAAAGAATAAAATATCTGTCGAAGAACAGTTTAAACGCTTCGTGGAAGAAGAAGTAAGGAAATCCAAATCTAAGAAGGTAAGAATTACAAACCCTCCTGAATTCGAAGCTATTGATTTAATTTCCACTCCCCCACCCCCATCGCCAACCAAAATAGTAGAGGAATATATACCAGAATCGACCATGGTCAGTACACCAGACCTCTACAAAAGTGCAATGTTGGAAACACTAAAAGAAAATTTTGATAAGGATGTCGACCTTCAACAATTTATGAACATGCTCCCCAACATTTTCTGCACTGCACACCAAATCAACACCACCTATACACTTACCGAGTCGAGTTCAACAATTCGACTCTACACCCAACAACCCGGCCAACCATAGCAAATTTCTACAGAACCAAGAGTTGTGGGGACTATCCAATCTTCCTTCTGGAGAAATCCCGATAAATCATCCCAAATTGTTGCATCTCACTTATCATCCTTCACACCATCTACTATAAATTGTCCTCCACCAGTTAATGAACCAGATGAAGAAGACCTTGATGTCAATGATTAGGGTGTAACATTAGCAATAAGCCAATAAATAAACAACCCCTTCGACTTTGGATAAACTGACAAACCTGACGACTTACAACCGGAAGTCAAATACCCCATGCCGACAAGTAACCTCTCGACCACTCCATTAACCCCAGATCATTCACCATCACCTTCACCACCACCATCCTTAGAGCCCCCTAATGATCTAGAACCCCCATCGTCACCACCATTGGATACACAAACAACCCCAAACCCCATCCATGAAATACAGCCGACAAACCCTAATGCAACAAAAGTTCATCCAAACGAAAACTTGTTGACCACAGAGCAACGGCAACTAACATTGGTACCAACAACACTAGTGGTGGGCCACCATTCAAAGAAAAAAATTAAAAGGAAAGAGAAAAAGAAAAGAGAACAGCAACAGACACAACAAGTACCGACAGTTATCCACCTTCATCAACTAGGATCGACTACCGTAGTCGACACACCAAAACTTAGAGATGGAGAACTGGATCAGCTATTGGGAGCACTCACTAAAGAGGTTGTATCAAGAAATCAAAGTAGAAAAGAATAGATAGAAAAAATTAAAGAAGAAAAAGTCGAATTCCTAACCAAATGCAGGAACCTGACACAAACAATTCTACCAGGAATAATAGAGACTGACACCGACAAACCATTGGAGAGGGCCTACCAATTATTGGAAAGTGCCATGCCGAACCTTCAAACACAGTTGCAGACCAAGAAAGATGAGCAAAAAGAAGATACTTTTGCGCTACTGAGACATCAGTACACGACATTTTCAAAATCCCATAAGGTACTCCAGGAGCATTTAGACGAGTCTATCACTATGGAAGAAGTATCGCAAAATTGGTCTACTTATTATGGCCAGGTATTTCAGCAAGCTAGAGAGACTCGTGAACATATAAAAACATTAGAAAAACAACAAAACCTTGAAGAAGCAATGAAGAGTACAATACAAGATTAGATAATACTGGAGACAACAAAACTGGGAAAATTAGAGAAACAAACACGTTAGTGGATGAATCAGGCACTTCCTAGCCTCAACACACTCGACAAAATTTTCCCACGAATGAAAATGCTACTTGACACAATAGAAGAAAAAACTCAACTGCTGGGTCCCGACATGAGTAATATCACAAACCTTGCAATACAAGAGAAGATGTCGATCCTGTCAAGCATTACAACCTTGACCATTGACATTCAGACCGCTCTCCATTGTTGGAAAGAATTTGAACACCAACTAGCCATTATGGAGATATGTGTGTAGAAATGACCATCCATTCTCCTGTACAGCCCATGAAGACAGAACAATTAGATGAAACTACTTCAGACAGGATTATTTTGAGTACGTCCCCTATTTATTCGAGACAAAGAAATATTTTGTTCCTGGGGGAGATGTTGGAGGAGCTAGTCGGTGAGCCGACTAGACTAGTTAGCCGACTAATTATAGATTAGTCCAGCCTCCATAGGTCATGCCAGTTAACTGAACTGATAGGTAGTTATTCATAATTGTTTTGTAATCATATATAATAGGTTGTTGAGCCAGATACGAACTTGGTTCGGTTTAATGTTCGTATGAAACCTTATGTGTTTTGTGTAATATAAGTTGTTTTCTTACCTACTATCTTTGTCTCTTGTCTATGTTATGATTATATGATTCTTTATGTGTATTATTGGTAACTTAGTGATCTGAGTGATTACAACAAGTATGAGCACACAATAATAATAAATTGTGATAATACCAGTGCCATAAACATGTCAAAAAACCCTATCATGCACTCCAAGGAAAAACACATACCAATAAAATATCACTTCCTAAGAGAACAAGTATCTTGGCAGGTTGTCAAACTAGAGTATGTTGACACAAAAGAACAGGTTGCTGACATTTTCACCAAGACACTACTGTTGATGTATTTGTAACTCTGGAATGTATTCACTTGTATATCTTATGTATTGTGCCCCGATGTTTATTTCGAGAAGTATCTATAATGTAATTGAGTCATGTCATGCCCCGATGTTCCAATTGGGAGATTAAATAATGTAAACAAGTCATGTAAAGTCATTGAGGTTAACCTTCCATTGTAATTCATGGAAATAGTCCCCACAATTGAGTCAAGGTTAACCCTCCTTGTTGATTGGAGGGAAAAGTCCCCACAGTTGTGGGGCACTAGGGTTATTAGACTCTCATAGAGATGTCAGCCCTAGTAATTAATTGTTAAGTGGGGCCAACTTTCTGAAGTGGACATTAAGTGAATGAAAGAATATAAATATAAAATGAGACTCTCTATTTATCACACACACACTCACTCACTGGGGTGTATGAGTGAGAGAGGAGAAGCTCTCTCAAGAGAGAGAGAGAGAGAGAGAACAAGCTGTTGGAGATCATCTTTATGTTTTCAGGTTTTACTGCTGCCATTGGTGCTCATTCTATCTCTGAGGAAGTTACGGGCTTTTCTCCTTTATGGTTTCCCCAAGGAAAATTCTTTGTGTCTCTTGTCTCTTATGTTTATTGTTGTGCATGTTATTCTCTCAGATAAGATCCTAAGATCATATTGCTTACATGATAAAAATCTAACATGGTATCAGAGCTAACCTGAGAAGAATACAATGTGCAGCTGCAAAATATAGGTCTTCTTACTTTTTGGGTCTCTCTCCACAATCCATCAGCAAAAGTATGCTAGGCTGACTCTCCATTGAAGGGCGCATCTTTCTGTCGAAGCGGAATTCGATTCTGGGCATTTTCAGTTTTTGGTGCAGGAAATTAGGGCTTTTTATAGAAGAAGAATTTTTTAGTGAGCTCGGCATAGGATTTCTCTCCTCAGTAAAATCGAAGTTTAGAGACCTGGGTCGATATTTTTGGTTGGGTGTAACTCTGGGAAAGTCAAACCCTAGTTTGACCCCGGGCTAGAAAAACCCTAAATACTAAAACTGATAAGTTTTGGTAAATTCGCTATATCTTGGGATTGCATAATTTTTCAGGGGTCAAAACTTTCATAGGTAGAAGATAAAATCTTGATGTACACTTTGTCCAAGTTTCATCCTCAGATTTTCTATATTTTAGGAGATATGATTCCTCCAAGCTAGGGTTTCAGCCTCTTCCAGGATTCATCCCTAAACAAGACACCTAGGGAGAATTTCTATATATCAGGCTACCAAGGTCCAAATGAAATTTATCAAGATGTTCTAGAAATTTCACGAACTTTGATTTTGGTGGTAGAAGTTTTAGACCCCAGATATGAAACAGTGACACATGGAAGTCCGTACAAATTTGCTATGATGAACAGTCCTGAAATAGGTCACCTTGGAAAAGCGATCATGAGTCCCAATTGGTGAAACAAATTTTGATGAAACCTATGGGGTTGGAATAGGGACAGATGAGGCGACCTCAATACAAAATTTTAGACATAAAGGAGTGGTACTTTCATAGATACCACAGAAACAATCTCTGGGCAGAAGAAATTGGTAAACTAGGGCTTCCTGTTCCAGGAGCTTCCCTCCATTGTTTTCAGAAAAGGAGTACATTGGACAACTCACCTTGAAGAGGTCTATATTTCTATATAATCATATCTTAAATATTCCAAGTTTTTAAAATTATATTTTCTCTGACAAACCCTAGATCAACCAGCTCCGGAACCAGGACGGACACCTCAAATCGATAAGATCTAATATTTTGCTATTTCCAGTTGAGGTTCTGATTTCAAGATGACTAATCACACCATCTGGATGAAAATATTTGTGAGGCTGACAAATTCCAAGCATGGAAGTGTAGTATCTCACTAGTTCTTGAATGAAATGAATTGGACACCTACATAAGTAGAGAGGTTCCAGTTCTAGAGGGAGATGAGGCTAAAATCCTTACACAAGAAGAACTTGGTCAAGGCCAAGAAGATCATTGCTGATTCAATCACGAATCACCTTATACCACAAGTGTCTTCCCTAAAGACACCAAAAGAAATGTTTGATTCCTTGACCAAGCTATTTGAAGGGAAGAACATAAATCGGAAGATGACTTTGAGAAAACAGTTGAAGAATGTGAAGATCCAGAATGTAGAGACCATACAGTCATACTTTACAAGGGTCTCTCAAATCAAAGAACAACTTGAAGTGGTAAAAGAAGACGTGGAGAATGCAAAAGTTGTCATAACCAACTTGAATGGCCTCCCAGGATCATAGGATTCATTCATTCAAGGAATGTGTGCCAGAAGTAAGTGATTACTTTCAACAAACTTTGGGAAGAAGAAGAAGCTCCACTCATAAAAAGAGAAGAGAAGATGGGAGCAAATGAAGATCAAGCTCTCACCATCCAAGAAGATACCTCAAGCGATGAGGAATATGAAGGAATAAATTCTTGAAGAACCTCTTATCCATCTTGAGCATTTGGATAAGAAATGATGATGTCATGAATGAAGAAGATGATGAAGCGAAAGGCTCAAGAAGGAGTCTACCCACGAAACAAATAAAGATAAGTATTTAATTGTCATTTCATGATATTGTTTTGTTATGCATTTGTTTATATTCAGTTGATGTATTATGTATGATAGAATGTTTGCATTAATGACAGTATACTACTACTATTCATGTGATGGGTAAGTATCTCATGGTGCTATACAACTCTCCATCGCTACTTATCTAGAATGAAACCTCTCTACTGACATATTGGATTAATGCACAATCTCAATGTTGTCCTGGTAGAGATGGAAGGCATCTAGAAAGTTTCCGTGAGATATGGATGAATGTTGTATTGGCTAAAATAGTTGCATGATTATATCTCTATGCAAAAGAATTTTTCATTATGAATATACCTTATGAAATGTTTCTAACCATACAACTAATGCATTTGACTTGTAGGAAAGATCGCGTAAAATCGCCTACAAGCAAAGAAGGATGAGACTAGTTCTAAAGAACAAGTGACGACAATTCAAGATGAAGAATAATATGACGAATGCAGTGACATCATTGATGCAGAACCTTCCAGCTATGAAGAAGTAATCAAGAAGAAAGGGAAGACCAGTCCAAAAAGAATGATGTCTAGGATGTAGTATCAAGACCTGAAGGGAAGTTCGTAGTTCCATCATGCAGTAGATGGAAATATCGTGGGATACAAGGCAGGATTCGTAGCACGAGGCTTCTCACGGAAAGAAGGCATAGACTACGAAGAGACATTTGCGGCCACCAGGAGATAAGACACATGACAAGAAGAATCATGTGTGCAAATGAAAGTAAGGCCATGTATGACCTCAGAAGACACCCATGGGATAACACATACATGAGGAGTTTGAATATCACCTGGAGTGATGAAGATCTTAACCTTTGCTACAAGGTTGAAGATGAAATCCTATAGTAGATGACAAGCTCATAGATGGGTGCAAGAATAACTCTTGAAAAAGTTCAAAATAGAGAATCTTGGTATCCAGTGACCCTAGATGGATACATAGAATATTAGTAGCAGAGGAAGCTACTTCTCACTCCAGTACATAATGTTTCAGTGCATAGAGTACAAAATACAAAGGGAGTATGATGCTTTGCTTCAGGGGGAGTGACTACAGAAGGTCCTGAGGTTTGACATAATACAACAAGATAGATAGCTTACTGATGACTCTAGGCTTTACTGAGAGTAAAGCAGATTCCAACCTTTACTTCAAGGTTGAAGGTGGAAGAACAGTGATGCTCCTATTATATTTCAATGATCGGTTCCTGACAGAAGTTGCAAGAAGGAGACTTGTTGCTGATTTCAAGATGAAGGACTTGGACATGATGCACTACTTTCTAGGCATGGAGGTGTGGCAGAATGCGGATGGAACCTCCTTGGGACAAGGTAAGTATGCAGTAGATATCCTAAAGAGGTTCAGGATGATGGACTCCAAGACCATGACCACACCTATGGCATCGAACCTAAATCTACTAAGTGTTGCTTCATCAGAGTCAGTTGATGCCACAATGTACTGTCGGATTATTTGTTCCTTGATGTACCTGATGAATACAAGACCAGATATTTTCTTTGTTGTGAACACATTGAGACATGTTCACCTAATGGTTGCAAAGCAAGCAGTGAAGTACCTGAAGGATACAGTTGAGTATGGGCTCAAGTATGAGGCAAAACAGAAGATTAACCTGGAAGGTTATGTTGATTCAGATTGGGCAGGCAGTGCCATCGATAGGAAGATCACTTCGGGGTGTTGCTTCAGTATGGGATCAGGTGTGATCTCTTGGTTTAGTAGGAAACAGTCTTGCATGGCACTGAGTACAGCTGAAGGAGAGTATGTCGCAGCTTGTTCAGCTGGTTGTGAGGAAGTATGGCTGAGGAAGCTATTGTCTGATTTATTTGATCTCCAGTTGGATGCTACTTGTATATATTGCGACAACCAGAGTTGTGTGAAGTTGTCTGAGAACCCAGTGTTCCATGACAAGTCGAAGCATATCGAGATCAAATATCACTATATCATGGATATGGTGCAGAGAGGAGCGGTGAAGCTCTAGTATGTTGCGATGAACGAACAAATAGCTAATGTGTTGACTAAGCCATTGGCCAAAGTGAAGTTTGAATACTTCAAGGAGAATCTTGGTGTTCTTCAGATCGAGGTTCCCTCCAAGGGGAAGTGATGAGTCCGTGAGCCATTCTGACATGGTGAGAGGATTGGTTCCTTCCATGGTCAGATGTAAGGGCTGAGCCATTTTATCATGGTGAGAGGATTGGTTCCTTCTATGGTCAAATGTGAGTGCTGAGCCATTCTGAGGTGACTGTGAGATGTGTTCTCACATGATCAAATATAAGCGTTGAATGCCATTCTCTAAATGGAGGCACCTGGTCAGTTACCAAGAATTTCAGTCTGGGACTAAAGCTCAGCTTAAGTGTTGAGATGCCATTCTCTGGGAGAATGGAGGCACTTGGTCAGTTACCAAGAATTTCAGTCTAGGATTGAAGCTCAGTTTAAGTGCTAAGATTCCATTCTCTAGGAGAATGGAGGCACCTGGTCAGTTACCAAGAATTTCAGTCTGGGACTAAAGCTCAGCTTAAGTGTTGAGATGCCATTCTCTGGGAGAATGGAGGCACTTGGTCAGTTACCAAGAATTTCAGTCTAGGATTGAACCTCAGTTTAAGTGCTAAGATTCCATTCTCTAGGAGAATGGAGGCACCTGGTCAGTTACCAGGAATTTCAGTCTCGGAATGAGAGCCATTCTGACATGATGTGTGATGAGTTTCCTATCATGGTCAGATGTAAGTGCAGAGCCTTTCTTACATGATGTGTGATGAGTTTCCTATCATGGTCATATGTAAGTGCAGAGCCTTTCTTACATGATGTGTGATGAGTTTCCTATCATGATCAAATGTAATTGCAGAGCCTTTCTAACATGATGTGTGATGAGTTTCCTATCATGGTCAAATATAAGTGCTAAGCCTTCTGACATGGTTTGAGATGAGTTTCTGACCATGGTCATATGTAAGTGTTGGGCAGGCCTTTCTGACTCGGTCAGATATAAGTGCTTAAGAAGATAAAGACCTACTTGGAGGCTAGGCCTATAACCATCATGAAAAGGGTTGGTTCTATAGAACTTCTATGATGAGAAGAATGAAGAGATAGCACCATTTTATTGAGATAGTGGAAGCAGTGATGACGATGATGATCCAGTGATGATCCAGATCCAGTGATGATCCAAATCCAGTGATGTTCCAGATCCAGTGATGATCCAAATCCAGTGATGTTCCAGACTTGATGAAGATGACTTAATGATGAAGATGACTTGAAGATGAAGATGACTCGATGATGATCTAGATGATACAGAGAAGAAGACTTGTGCTGATAAATTGTGTCGAGAGAATACCTTCCTAGTTAAGAGGGAATGTATTCACTTGTATATCTTATGTATTGTACCTCGATGTTTATTCTGGGAAGTATCTATAATTTAATTGAGTCATTTCATGCCCCGATGTTCCAATCAGGAGATTCAATAATGTAAACAAGTCATGTAAATTCATTGAGGTTAACCCTCCATTGTAATTCGAGGCAATAGTCCACACAATTGAGTCAAGGTTAACCCTCCTTGTTGATTGGAAGGAAAAGTCCCCACAGTTGTGGGGCACTAGGGTTATTAGACTCTCATAGAGATGTCGGCCCTAGTAAGTAATTGGTAATTGGGGACGACTTGCTGAAGTGGACATTAAGTGAACGAAAGAATATAAATAGAGAGTGAGACTCTCTATTTATCACACACACACTCACTCACTAGGGCGTATGAGTGAGAGAGGAGAAGATCTCTCAAGAGAGAGAGAGAGAGAACAAGTTGTTGGAGATCATATTTATGTTTTCAGGTTTTGCTGCTGCCATTGGTGCTCATTCTATCTCTGAGGAAGTTGCAGGGTTTTCTCCTTTATGGTTTACTCGAGGAAAATTCTTTGTGTCTCTTGTCTCTTGTGTTTATTGTTGTGCATGCTATTCTCTCAGATAAGATCCTAAGATCATATTGCTTAGATGATAAAAATCTAAAAACTACCTAAGGAAGCCTTTGAGCATATTAGACAGAATATGGGAGTGATTCATTTTCAAAAGTTGTAGAGGAGGAAGCCCAATCTCAGGGGGAGGTATGATGACAAGGGTATTTGTTAGAAAGAATAAAGACAAGAAATCCTCAATGGCATAACAGGTTATCCTTTGTCATTGTTGTCAAAGGAAGAGAAGGTTTAGATATTTCCATCAATTCCAAAGGGGGGTATTGTTGAGAATATAAGCTGTCATTGATGCCAAAGGGTGTTACATATGACAAAGGAATAACCAGTAGATATGGTAGCAGGATGAATTCAACAATGACACAAAGCAAAGTCAGCATTGAGGAATTAGGGATTCTGAGAGTGAGAGAAGACAGAGTTGTTTTTAAGATCCTCTTTACTAGCCATATTTTTGAAATCCTCTGCATTGACCATCTTTTTGGGCCATTGATTGACACTAAGTTTAGACAAAAGAGACCAAATTCCATCTCTACAACAAAAATAGAGGATACTTGAGTGATAAGTGAAAATGGCAAAATATTTTAGTCAAGACAAGGGTCAACCCAAAAAAAAATGTCCCATGTTTTGGCAAGGATATGTGTATAGAGTTAATCAATGTGAACCACTGGTCAAGAATTTTCCAAACATCAATTACAGGGTTTGGTTACCTTGGTGAAGACCCTATATACCCTCAATCAAAGGAATAACTAATGTGTCACTTGCATATTTGTAAAACCTCGATTGAGTGTCTACTATACCATTGTTCAAGAGCTCACTTCCTATATATTTTTGGAACTCTTGATCCAAGTCTTATTTTCATCCTTTAACCAATATCAAGCTCTATATCACTCTTTTCATAATACACCCCGCAAATTCGACCCTACTTCGTTGTCAAAACACAACACCTCATCGCCTCATCACAAATTGACATGTCATCGAACCTAGATAACATGATTTTTTCCGCATATATTTGTATTTATTGTTATGTTGTTTTTTCTCATCAAGCCCAAGTAACATTAGTTTTTTTTCATGAGGTGGATGATGCTTGGTATCTTCAAGAGGGTTCATTATCAATGATACCTCAACAAATGTAGAAATCGATTATAATAAATATTTTTTTTTTGTCAAGGGGTAATAACTTGAAGGTGAGGAGATGAGTTTCATACTCTCCCCACCAAGTGTTTCAAATCCTGTAGGAGACATAGGCCTCTTGTAATAAGATTAGAAGGTAAATATCCCTAGTGTGACAAGTTTAAATAAATTTAAAAAGTTTATATTTTCATTCAAAATTATAAATGTTAAATACACAATAACCAAACATTCACATATAAAAAGAATTTAATTGTACAATATTTCAAAATTATATGGCAGAAAGAACTAAATAAGAGAAAATAAACTAGAAGCAGAAGTCTCGCATCAAATGGCTCCGGGAAGGGGAACACAACACCTCTTTCTTTCACATATCTACTACATACAGCATAGCATGCACAACCGCATCACCAATCTCAAAAATAATGAAGGTATTTTATTGGAAAGTCACAAAGATATGGAAAACGAGCTAGTTTCGTACTAGGAGGACCTCCCCACTGAAAATGATCAAGATAGGGTCGTGGCTATCCAAGAGGTCACTCTCATATACCTTCCCTAGTGTGAGGAACAAAACACCATGTGTTCTTTTCACAAATGTTATATATAATATATTTTATATATTATTAATATTATTAATTATTTATTATTTTAAAATAATTTTATATATTAAGTTATAGTTATATAATTATAATAATAATTTAATATATTTTTTAAAAATATCAAAAAAATCAATTTAAATAATTTACATTATTATATATAATAATAATAATATTTTTACATATAATTAGTATTCTTTTAATTATTTATAAATTATTTTAAAATAAATTTATATATTAAATTATAGTTACATAATTAAAATAATAATGTAATATATAATTAAATAAATCAATTTATATAATAATAATATTTTATATATTATTGGTATATTTTTAATTATTTATAATTTATTTCAAAATAAATTTATATATTAAATTATAATTATATAACTACACTAATATTATAATATATAATAAAATATATTTCTTTAAAAATAAAAATTGAATTAAATAATTTATAAAAAAAATATGTTGGCAAAGTGGTGGTTGGATTTTTTGGTATCTCACGAGATTAGAACCAGTAACCTTTCACAGCTTAGAAAGGGTCTTAACCATACCCCTCCACCAACTGTTTTACATTTCACGGATTAAATAATTGATAAATTAAATTAAATTAAACTTATAAATTAAATTATAATTATATATTTACTCAAATACATTATAAGATATCCCATAAACTATATTTGTGAACTAACAAAATATCCACTATATTGTACAAGTAAAAATGTAGTTGAGGTATAATTATACATCTTCGATTATACTTAAAAACCCAAACAACAAATAATGAAAAAAGTTAGATTATAATTATTTTAAAATTACTTTTTATATAATAATAATAATATTTTTATATATAATTAGTATTCTTTTAATTATTTATAAATTATTTTAAAATAAATTTATATATTAAATTATAGTTACATAATTAAAATAATAATGTAATATATAATTAAATAAATCAATTTATATAATAATAATATTTTATATATTATTGATATATTTTTAATTATTTATAATTTATTTCAAAATAAATTTATATATTAAATTATAATTATATAACTACACTAATATTATAATATATAATAAAATATTTTTTTTAAAATAAAAATTGAATTAAATAATTGATAATAAAAAAATGTTGGCAAAGTGGTGGTTGGATTTTTTGGTATCTCACGAGATTAGAACCAGTAACCTTTCACAGCTTAGAAAGGGTCTTAACCATACCCCTCCACCAACTGTTTTACATTTCACGAATTAAATAATTGATAAATTAAATTAAATTAAACTTATAAATTAAATTATAATTATATATTTACTCAAATACATTATAACATATCCCATAAACTATATTTGTGAACTAACAAAATATCCACTATATTGTACAAGTAAAAATGTAGGTATAATTATACATCTTCGATTATACTAAAAACCCAAACAACAAATAATGAAAAAAGTTAGATTATAATTATTTTAAAATTACTTTTTATACAATTTTAACAAATAATTTAGTTATTGATCTAAATAATAATAATGGTAGGAAATAGACAATTTATGATAAACATCACCTTTTAGAAAACATTACACTTACCACCATTAGAATTGTATAAGAGGCCACGAGCAGCAAGCGTCTTAATTATGAGCAACGAGAATTTCCACAAACACAAACTCTACTTTTGATAGGTCCAAAGATTCTTTCACAAAACGATCCATCTCTTTTATTAAGAAAAAATAACTCATTCTTAAATACAAAAATATATTACAGTGGTTGAAATTTAAAGAATCTAACATTCCTTAAATTTACTTTGAAGTGCCGTCTTAACGGTGGGATCGTCGCATTAGATTGCATACCACCATTCTCTCGAACTCTCAATGCTCTCCAGACACTTTAACTTATCCCATCCCCCACGCAATCTCTTCAGTTTCTTACTTCCCAATACACTCGAACTCTCAATGCTCTCGAGACACTTTAACTTATCCCATCCCCCACGCAATCTCTTCAGTTTCTTACTTCCCAATACACCCAGTCTCTTGAGCATGGGTAACGGTGACGCCCCCACTCCCAACCCTCCACTTCCACTTCCACTTCCAGTTGCTGCTGCCCCTTCACCTGCCCCCACACACTCCATCGACTTTAAGAACCAGAGATACACCCTCTCCAGCTTCGGAAAACCGATCCCCAACTCCAACTCCTCCATCTTATCGCATGCATGTATCCGTAGCTCTCTCAAACATGGCAACTCCGCGGGGACCTCTTTCAACTGCTTACACTTATATAGTTCAACGTATGCCAGCTTTCGGAATTCAGTAAGGCAACTTGGAAGTCGCTCCACATGGCAATTAACAAGAACGAATATTTCCAGATCTTTCATCGCCTGCATATCCTGCGGAAGCTCATCTTGATTTACATCATCATCAAATCTCAGTAAAAGCTCTCTCATCTTGGACCAATTTCCCATAACCCCCTCCTTGATTGGCGATTTCATTGTCACAGTGAGAAACCTGAGGCGGCGCAAACTTTGCAAGTCATTTAAACAAGCACTTCTTCTTTCGCAATTTGCGTCGTCATCGAAATCCAATGAAATGCTGCTGCCATCCATAATCATTCTTTCCAGTGAAACCAATCCAGAGATGCCACGCGGAAGATGGCTCAACTCCTCGCATCCCGAAATGTTGAGGACCCTCAAACGTTTGAGTTCACTTATCCTCTCGGGAAGGCACCGTAGCTGCTGACAGGATTTAACGTTCAAGAATTGAAGCTCCTTCAGGTCGCCAATGCTTTCCGGCAATTCACATATGTCTGTTCTCTCGAGTTGGAGGGAGGCTAGATGTTTCAGATCTCCGATACAAGGGGGCAGAGACGTGATACCAGTTTCACTGAGATCGAGGATCTTCAGTGAGTACAGCTCGCACAGGAAGCTTCCGGGAACTTCTTCAATACCACGATTCCCCCCTAACAGCAAAACTGAGAGGGACGAGCACGCGAAGGTTGTCGGCAGGGAGCGTAGATCATTCCTCATCAATGACATTCTTGCACAGTCCATGCTGTCTTCCTCGGAGGGAAAATCTCTCACGCCCTGCCCGGCTTTAAAATAGCACCTGTGCTCCTCCCCAATGCGAATCGCGAGATCACGAAGCACATCGTGTATTTTAACATACTCAATCCTTCCAACCTGATCCATTAGAACCACCTCAATCAAACAACGATCCCTTAGGTGATTGATATAGCTGTGCCCTGTGTCGAGCAAATAGCTCTCTCCACTGCCTTCAACCAAACTTTCAGATATCCACATGTCTATGACTTCTTTACAATCGATTGTTGAGTCTTCGGAATAAGCTGCAAAATATAGAAAGCAAATCTTCAAATCATCTGATTTCAGAGCGTCGTAGCTCCATTTGAGACGTTGAAACAGTTCTTCGTCCATTTCAGGATGCAGGTTATCAAACGTTATACCAATGTTTTGCATCTGAAGTAAAGCAACCTCCCACTGATGTATATCATTACCGTGTTCTGTCATTGCAGCAGCGACTACAATTAAGGCCAGTGGCAAACCCTTGCACTCCCCTGCTATTTCCCTGGCGACGTCTTCTATTTCATGTGGAACATTTCCATTCCGAAATGCTCTGCTACAAAACAGTTGCCAACCCTGCTCTTCCGAGAGCGGTTCCACTCTTCTGATCTCATGCTCACCCATTTGTGTACACACGACTCTACTTCGAGTCGACAGAACAATTTTAGAAGCCGTGCCATCCAAGGACACTCCTAGGCTTTCAAGCTCCACAGTCCTCCACATATCATCCAGAATTAGAAGATATTTTGTATCCTTTAAATTTGAGTACAACACATTTTTTCGCTCAATGAAATTGGATTTATCTGGTAGTGTTCTTAAGTGCAATCTATCGGCAATACAATTTTGCAGATTGAAGATATCGTATTCTTTGGAGACTGTTACCCAAATGATCAATTCAAATGATTGGCGTACCTTCTCGCTGTTATTGATGGTCTGAAGCAGCGACGTCTTACCAACGCCCCCCATGCCGTAAACACCAATAACTTGAATGTTGGTATCTTCGGTTAACTGCCTCTCAAGCTCCGACTGTGCAGCTTGCAATCCATCTCCAACAAATTTGGGGTTTAGAATCGGTATCTGGCTGCGCGGAGTAGGGTCGCCGTATTGCCCTCTGGGAGGAAAATCGGACTGCCTCTCCAAGTGGAGACGATCAACATTCACTTTCCAATATCTGATTCGTTTGCTGATTCTGTAGCGGCAGACGCAGTTAGGACAGCAACCGAGGCAGATTCGACTGTGTTGCTGGTACTCGCTGTTAATAGACGCAGAACTGTCCATCGCCGTGCCCGCCTTTTCCAGCCAATTCTTCACTATTGTTTTGGGGTTGTCCCTTTGTTCTCGAGCTAGATCTGCGTTTATATCATCTCTTACATCCTTGAGACGTTGAACTTGCTCTTCCATGTCGGTGACAGCTTGAGGCAAACAAATAACCATTTTGACAACTTGAACACCTTTGTTCCAAAGGCCGCTCAAAACACTGCTCGAAACATTGGCTGCAAATCCAGTAAGACAGGCCATTGGCTTCACGAGAATTACAGAGCGTGAGAGACGCGCAAGACAAGATGAAGATTCTTCTTCCCACCGCTAAACCACCAGTAAGTAAGATTAGGATGACTCTTCTCTCAATTTGCAGAAAGGGAAGGCAGATGACTTATAATTTAAGTTGTGGTTCTGGTTCACCTGGTCTCTCCACAGTGACGTTGAGAAAAAATCGCACTGACTTCACAACCACTCGTACTCAACACAACTCGAGGATTCAATAATTCGCTGCCCGTTTGATGGTCCTTCTTTTATAAATGGGCTAATTGGAACCACGGTTCGAACTTCTAACTGTCCATTCTTGAAGTTGGGCATGGAAAGACAGAGCATCATTAAATTTCTCTCTTAAGTAAGAACATACCATTATGAATATTGAATTTTTGAATGCGTGTCTTTTTCATGGGAATGAATTTTTGAATGCGTGTCTTTTTCATGGGAGGTTGCTGTTTCCGTGGTGAAAAAAAAAATTACGCCCATTTTATGGAACTATTTTTTTTTTAAATATTGAGATGTTAAAATATATCATAATTTAGTTGTCAAATTAGCATTGAAGACAACCATTATTGGTTGCTCTAGAAAAATGGGGGTTGACTCATCATTGTTATTCAAGGAAAAACAACCATGAGGTGGCCTCTAAGAGGGCAGACTTTTAATCTTACTTGATGTCACTAAGTCTTGGGCCTTTAACTCTTTTCAGAAAGACAAGCTCTTGACCAATCAGAAAAGTTTTAGGTGTTACTCTAGGGCTAAGAACCACTTATATTATTCACACCATTATCAATATATTGATGTAATGTTCAATAAAATGTGTTTCTTCTAGAATGGTTAAAATTGTGTGATTGTCTTTAGAGAAAGGTAGGCCATGGTGCAAGGTTAAGCTCTGCAATCCCCACACCTATAAAACCAACCCTACAAGGTTAGAGTGCAATGGATAGAGAAACACATGCTCATGCATACATATATTCTAGACATAATAGATTCCAGCAATGAAATGGCAATAAATATTGCACCAAAAAATCAATCGGACCAAACTTGTCTTATAGGTTTATAGTCTAAAGGTCTAAGCCTCCCTCAAACTCTTACAACTGCACTGCATGAATATTTAGTCGTAAATCAATCTTTAAGTCCAAGAATAGCTAACTCAATAGTGGCTCTATTATTCTATTTTTGCAAATCAATGGAGTCAAAAGGCTTGCTCTAAGCGTCTTGATCCCATTTATAAATTCTTCCCTACATATGCATTTCTATTGGAAATCAATTCATTTATATGAGAGCCTTAATGTAATGATAGTAGCTAACCCCTAGCATACCATGAGTAGAATAGTAAAAAGTCAAATATTGGGGAGTTAAAAACATACAATGGCATGGTTTCTAGCAAACTGAGAAAGTAAATTGAATGTGCTTTAGGGTGGATGATTCCTTCTGACTTTTGCCCTATAGATTAGTACCTACTACTAAGGTAACGATTTATCTATTCCTTTGTCTTCGCCATTGTTCAATCATTTCGGATAATTTCTCTCTATTTATCATCTGTAACTCATAGAACTAACCCAACAATTAAAATTCACCAAGAATGCCTTTCTAAATGCCCATATGCAAAGCACTATCTAATTCCCTTTGATTGTTATCATTTTCTCCAACCCCTCTTTAGATCTATGGTTCATGAAATTTAACAAACAAAGCTTGCATTTTGCATATGCAAGAACAATTGGAATTCCCATAAATTGCCTCACACTCAAAAATAAAACATCCAACCCTTGATTTGTTTCAATTCATACATGTGACTCTTTACACTACCACTCATTACTCTTTTTTTATGTTATGTACAAATCTTACATATAAATCTTACCATGTTCTATTCTATTTCATGTTTTCTACATACTTTCACAAATGAACAAATAGATTCACTTCTATTTTTACTTGGATAAGAAACTAATGAACTCTTTGTTTATTGCAGCATCAAAGATGACTATATCTTAGACCTATACCTTGTCCCCTTTAGTGTATTATTTATGCACCCAACCTTGCCATCTTCCATTGGTGGTGGAGTTCAAATTTTGAGCCAACATTTATCCTCAACATTGTTCCATGACAAAGAAAACATGCATGTGTTGCTGGAATTCGTTTACGTGCACAAATACCGACACTAGGTCAGTTCTTTTTTTTGCTTCATATATTCTATACATGTGTTTGATTAGTTATCTCAATAATATTTTATGTAGAATACATATAAATCAAATAGTAGAGAAGGAAGTCTTAGTTGTTCTAGAGATATATAATATGAATTGATAAATAAAACAATAAGACTAACTCATTTTTTGTTTTTTGTTCATTTACTTATGGAAAAAATATATGTTTATCTACTGCAATCTCAGTTCATATCAAACTAAATTAGAGGAACATAATTATTACAATGTTTCCCTTTGTTCACTCAGAATGCCAATGTTATGTTTGATATGAACATATATGGAATGAAGTTATGAAGAAGGATGGATTTGCAAGCAAAGCAGCGTGGCCAAATGTTGATCTGCCTAAGCTAACTCTTCAACGAGCAAATATATGTAGTGGCATACATTTTCTAAGGAAAGGACCTTTGGTAAGTTTTGCAAACTAGGCATTTGCTAATGAAAAAGGATTTTTAGTCAAGTTGAACACAATTATAGTACAAAAATGCTTAGAAAGGCCTTGAAGGTAAGGTTCTATGATATTTGAGCATCTTGGGATGAGTGAAAGCTGTCCCCAATTTTATGGGGTATATAGTCTGAACTATGACTATTAATTTTCTGGGGTGTATAGTATGAACTACGACTATTTACACAAACATATTGAACTACACTTTTACTATATAGTTATCAAATACGGGTAGTGCCATATTGCTTATGCTATATGTGCCATAACACTTTTTAATTCCATGAACTAACCCCATGCGCCCTTTAATATGGAGTTATAGTATATGGGTTATAGTTATGCCTATTCGATTTATTATCTTTATCCCTACTTGTAGTATACCATATATGGGCTTAGCATGTGGTCGTCCCCTATGTAACGCATCAATATTATGTATACACAATGTTGTGATGTCTACAACTTAAACCACGTTATGTGTATCGATATTATGTATACACCACGTTGCATTCAATGATTTGTCACTTCGAAACTATGTTTTGTTTATGAGATAGAGTTTAGGTGTGAGTGATATTCCAAATATGAGGTCCTATCACTTGATCGCATGTATGCATATCCATGTGGATGTTGCATTAGGGTGGTCACGACCTTAGAGGACAATGGTTATCCTATGTATACAATGTAATATTTGGTTTAATTATAGTCTGGGGGTATATTTGATTTACTTGTTTGGACAATGGTTACCAAATAAGGCCTTGAAAATATGTTTATGTTAAATATTTTTTTTACAAGACAGAAAATTACCCCAAGTGTTGAATAATCACAGTTGAATGGGGTCTCTAAATAGTTGGTTCCATGGGCATACTATTATATAAAGTTCATCTTAATCTTTTTATTCATATGTGCATCTTTGAACCACATAATTTAAAGATTAGATGAACAAAATGTGGCACATCCTTGACCATTACACTATGGCGGTTTACCTATAGTCCCGGGTTATCATAGTAATGTGAGGGTTTGATACTACTCTGATAATATTATTTAATGCATCTTTCCTTCAATTATTTGAACATGTTCTCATTACTTAAATATGGAATTCAATTTTCTTGAAGTATTTTGTTGTTGATGTTGTAATAGTTAGTAATTATCTTTTCAAAGATTAACCACTAATCCCACGAGATGTTAAGAACAACCTTGAGTCCTAAACCACATATATTTATAGAAAATTCAACCATTGTCCCCATATGAAAATATGATACATGATTCTTGGCCACAACCTTCATGGATGTGTCATCCATGAAGTAGGTTGTGGCCAAATATTTGAAATTTAAGTATGTTAGTGTTCGACTCCAAGAATGACCGAATAAAGGAGGCTGTCAACCCGACTTCCCATGTCATATTCATGAACTACCTTGGGGGCCATATAAATAGGCAATGGAATAAAATTACCTGGATTTATATATCAATTCTAGGAAAAATTCGAAATCACTATAAATATATTTATATCCCTTTAAATCTTAAGTCTTCGAGATGGGATAGAGATACCTCATAGAATCTTACCTGTAAGCTAGGTATATAACAAAGTAACTTCTGTAATGTGAATTGTCCTTTTATCAGAAGGGCATATTTGTTTTTCTTTCATTTGAAAAGGAAATTTCCTTGGTGACAACTATTCTTCACTTTTCAATTTATCATGTCCAATAAGTTGTAGTATGGTTATAATTGGAAACATATAGTGTGTGCCATTTAAGTCGTCATTTAACTTGCAGAGATTGACCCTAACCAATGCAAATACCATAAATGTATACACGGACTTCTCATTATGTTTCCACCACTTGGGAGCTATGGAACATTATGAACTTATTGCTTAAAACATTTCAGATGTAGAGAAACTTCAAGGCTTTTAGTATTGCCTTCCACCTTTAAGAGAATTTGTGCAGTATTTAATGACATTCAATACAAATGTCTTCTAGAAATTAATATATACCTCAAACTTTTACCATGATTCTCTCTATAATATGAAATTTTTCTAGATTTGTCACATGAATATGTAGCTTATATCAATTTACAATTACTCTACCTAGCATGTAGTCATATTCCTTTAAAATCTAGTCAACCCGTCATGAACTCTAAAAATATGTTTGGAAACATATCTAAGAATATTATATGGAGTTTTAATTCAGCTAACTCTAAACATCGTGATGAAATTGTTCTTTTGTTTCATGCTTGTTTATCAGTTAAATAAACAATTTCTGCTTCCAAAAATGCATTTAGTTTGTTGTTCTAAGAAATCCTATACTTATCTTTTGTTCAAACATTTTCATTTGTATTCTAACAATTTTAGTATGCAATTTTATAGCATGTACAGTTTTGGTATTGCTCAGCAAATTTTTGAATTGTTCCTATTGATAAAGATAAAATTGTTGCAGGTATGATGAATAAACGACCCATTTCAAGTATTTCATAATATTTTCCTAATTCATTGTTATTTCCTTCTAGCATTATCACAGTTCTATTGCAGAAATCCTATCTGAATTAACAAGACTTATTTTTCCGAATTTGCCAATGAGCTTGCAAAAAAGTCAATTGACATCAATGTAAATTTGTATATTTCTTATCTAAGTCTAACATAATTAATTTTGATTGTTTTATGAGTTTCAACTTGCATTTGAAATGTATTTTGTCAAATTTGTTTTATTTGATCATTATGTGTTGTTTTGCAGTTTCTCCAATCCACTATGCACAACTATATGCAAGTCAAATGCAACATTTGTCGAAACAGAGGATTTAAAGCCAACTTGGGAATTTGGAAAATGGAAAGGGAAGGCAGATGACTTATAATTTAAGATGTGGTTCTGGTTCACCTGGTCTCTCCACAGTGACATTGAGAAAAAATTGCACTAAAACAGTTGGAAAGCATCTTGACTTGACAACCATTCGTACTCAACAGCTGTGGAGCAACTCGAGGATTCAATAATTGCCTACCTTATTCATGGTCGGGACTTGTTAACTTTCAGGCTGATTTTCTGTCGGAATCGGTGAATTTAATCTACAAAATCTGTAATTTGTGTTGTTTGTTGGGTGACTTTAAGCTCAGCAATGAAATCAGGTGGTAAGAAAACCCCCAACACCCACACTTTGTAAGATCTAACAGTGTATTTGAATGTTTTTGAAAATTCAGTGAAAATTCATGCCAAAAAACTAATAAAAACCAGCAAGAAACAAAGGTCAAAAAGTCCCCTCTTTAGACAACTCATAATCGATTATGAATGGGCTAGCTAATTGAAACTTGGAACCATAGTTCAAACTTCAAACCATCCATTCTTGAAGCTGGCCATGGAACATCATCATTGAATTTCTATGTCCCTTAGATAAGAACATACCATTATGAATATTGAATTTTTGAATATCCTTGTCCTTTTCTTATTCCTACCACTGAAAAACGGACGACCACTGAATGTTTGTATTGAATAATTTTGGTTAACATTATCCACTCCATATGAATAGACCAAAATTCTATTCAATAATTGCTGCCCCATAACCATAGTTTGAATGGTTAAAACCATGCGCCGTATTCATTGTTTACAACTCTTTTTATTTATCGTTGGAAACCTGAGTTGGAATTTTTTGCGAATAATTTATAAGCAAAAGTTTTCATCGCACCATAGACATTCATCAGCAAATACGTATTGCATACCAGAATCGTATTCAAGTTATATTCTTTATAATAAGCCGGAGTCGGGAATGTTAAAAGGAAGGGTAATGCTTTCCAAAAGCAAAAATAATTTCCAGAATAAATCTTTTAAACCTGCAATTTTTCCCCTTTTACACTGTCGTCATAGTATGTTAGCCACGGTGCCATGTGATAAATTTCTTTACATTAAAAGTAGGAGACAAGTGTTCGTAGCCAAATTACCATGTTATATATTTACTTACACTAAAGCAACATAATTTTTAGTGAATAAGTAATTGTAGGCCTTAATTTTTGAAATGATAGAATTATTTTTCCAAAAAAAATTCGAAGACGGTAAAACATATCAACTTAGTTGTCAAATTAGCATTGAGGACAACCATCATTCGTTACTCTAGGAAAATGTGGGTTGACTTATTATTATTATTCAAGGAAAACCAACCATGAGGTGGCCCCTAAGGGGGTAGACTTTTAATCTTGCTTGATGTCACAAGGTCCTGGACCTTTAACTTGTTTTCGAGAAAGACAAGCTCTTAGCCAATCATAAAAGTTTTAGGTGCTACTCTAGGGCTAAGAACCACTTTCATATCATTCAAGCCATTATCAATAATATTGATGTAATTTTCAATCAAATATGTTTTTTCTATTATGGTTAGAATTGTGTGATTGTCTTGAGAGAAAGGTAGCCAATGGTGCAAGGTTAAACCCCGCAATCCCCACAACTACAAAACCAACCCTACAAGGTTAGAGTGCAATGGATAGAAAAACATATGCTCACACATACATATATTCTAGACATGATAGATTCGAGCAATGAAATGGCAATAAATAATGCACCAAAAAATCAATATAGAAGGAAAGAGCATAATCAAAATCTTTACTGGATGATAAGACCAAACTTGTCTTATAGGTTTATTGTTTAAAGGCCTAAGCCTCCCTCAAACTCTTACAACTGCAATGCATGAATATCTAGTCGTAAATCATTCTTTAACTCCAAGAATATCTAACTCAATAGTGGCCCTGTTATTCTATTTTTACAAATCGATGGAGTCAAAAGGCTTGCTCAACCCTCTTGATCTCATATATAAATTCTTCTCTACATATTCATTTCTATTGGAAATCAATTCATTTATGTGAGATCCTTTGTGTAATGATAGTAGCAAACCCCCAGTGTATTCAATCTGAAGCATACCATGAGAAGAATAGTAAAAAGTCAAATATTGAGTAGTACAAAATGTACAATGGCATGGGTTGAGGTAAAGATTCCAACAAACTGAGAAAGTAAATTCAATGTGCTTTAGGGTGGATGATTCCTTCTGAATTTTGTCCTATAGGTTGGTACCTACTACTAAGGTAACAATTTATCTATTCCTCTGGCTCCGCCATTGTTCAATCATTTCGGATAATTTCTCTCTATTTATCATCGGTAACTCATAGAACCAACCCGACAATTCAAATTCACCAAGAATGCCTTTCTAAATGCCCATATGCAAAGCACTATCAAATTCCCTCGATTGTTATGATTTTCCCCAACCCCTCTTTGGTAGCAATGTGTGGTTTTCTTCCTAGCCAAGGAACAAATGAAGTATGTCAATCTATAGCAACTTGTGGGTCTTTTGTAGCCAAGGGACAATGAAGCCTACTAGTCTAATATTTAACTCTTTCACATGAATTCATAGACTACCTTTTAATCCCAACTAACAAGACATCCAACTCAAAAATTAAGTGAAAGGGGACCAATTTTTTTTTGTCATTGTCTATTGCTCAAGGCTAAGGTTTCCCCTGCATTAGACACACTTCATAAGAAAAATATGATCATCCAACTCATGCAAAATAAAATTCCAATTCTTCGAGCGACGAAGGCCATTAAAGATGACCTAACTCCTCTTCAATGAACCAAGATGTAACCTTTATACTGAGTCCTCTTCCAATAAACTAAATACTGAAGATAATCCTTCAAGTCTTCATCTGAACCCTCTCTACTAATATTTCCTCAACTTCTTCAACTAGCTTAATCATTGTTTATTTTTTCCACTCTATTGTGGTTCCTAGCTGATCCTCCTCTATTCCTTGATGAAAATTTAGTATAGGTGAACTTGATTTTAAGGTTTTTGTTAATAACAATATGGATTTTTTAGTCTCTTCCTTCATGAAAATTTTCTAGCAAATCCATTTTGTAGACATTATAAAAAAATTTCCTCGGAATCTGGCAATTCTTGTACTTGATTTTGTTGCACATTCCTCTAGGTAGTCTATCTTTCATCAAATGTATCATTACCATATGGCCTTCTTTGAAAACCTTCACATTATCTCCTTCATGAATCTTCCCTCTTCTTGTAGTCGCCATTACCATGTTGTAACTTCCCTCTAAACTCTTCATGAATTTATTACATACCTGTGGTAAAAATGTTTGTATCAACGCTCGTTTTATTATCTATTTCCCACAACTTATCTAAGTCCACAACACAATTTGGAGACCTTCCATAAACTACCTGAAATGGACTTCTACCAATGGATTTTTTAATTGAATTGTCGTATGTGAGTCTAGATTGAGCTGGGGCCAAATCCCATTGACTTGGTTTGTCTCCATTCAAAAATTTCATTAGATTTCCAAGACTTTGTTTGGCCACCTATATTTGACCATTCATTTGTGAATAATACACTAAGTTATACTACAACCTAAAACCCATCCTCTCTTAAAGTGTTCTCCAAAAATGTTTGAGGAAGCTAGCATCTGTATTTGAAGTGACACTCTTAGGTAGTCCATGCAACGTCACAACCTCCTTGAAAAACAACACAACCACATGAGTAGTGGCATTAGTCTTCTTGCATGACATGGAATTTGACATTCCAAAAAACATAACCACTACAACCAACATTGAATCATGACCTCTTTATGTCTTAGGCACCTTATAAAGAAAATCCATGCTTATGTCTTCCCATGATTTTTCAGGTACAAGTAGAAGAGTATATAAATTGACTTTTTGACTCCATTCGGCTAATTGACAAATTGTGCAATAATCAATACATGCATTGAATTATTTATCGACGTTGGGCCAAAAATACCTTTCATCCACCAATTCCTTAGTCTCATCCACTCAAAAGTGTCCACTTAAAACTTTGTTATCCATCCCTCAAATGAGGTTCAATCTCAATGAACTTTGTGGGACACAAAACTTCTAATTCTTAAACAAGAATCGCTCTTGGATGTGGAAATCCAAATATGGTGTCTTATTTATACCCCATGGCTCCTTATGTGCTCTCCATGCCTATGCAAAATCTACATCTTCCACATATAAATCCTTCATGATGTCCAAACTAACAACCTCAATTGACATGGGATTCAACACATCACACTCTAGCTTAATGCATTTGAAATCTTATTCGACTTTTGAGACCTCTGCTTTAAAATAAATGAATAGCTTTACAAAAGCTTCACCCATTTTAAATTATTTTGATTCAGTTTGTCCTGGCTACTTTTATGTACAATGGTGGTTTATGATTAATAAGAAATATAAATTCTCTTGACAACAAATAATTTTTTTTTCACAAGAAAAAAGTTTATCTTACATATTAATAAAGTATAAACTAGTTACATATATTGTCTCAGCATTTTCCAGTTTTACAATTCAGCATATAAAAAATTCAAAACATCAAATTCTCCCATTTTCTGTCATTACAGTTCTTTTCATATCCATCCTTTAATAAAACTATTACAGTCAACCAAACCTAAAACCTGTCATCTACAAAATGCATACCTTTGAAAAGTAGAGCCCTCCATTACCTACCAGTTGACTAAAAAAAGGGCCAAGAGAAATTACAAACCATCTTGTCATCCCTCCATACCTCAAAGTGGAAAATGCAGTCCATCATCCCTATACCAACCTTCGATAAAAGATCTGCCTCAATATTGAGTTCATTGAAGACATTCTAGAAAGAGATGTCTAAAAAAGATGATATTAGTAGTCTGGTCTTCACCAACCAATGTTCCAACATGATATCCTGCAGTTTTGATTCCCCTTTTTCCCACCCAATAACAATCTTTGAGTCCCCTGCAATAGCAATCCACCTTACCCCTCTTCTACCTGCAACTGAAAGCAATGCCCATAAAGAAAACACTTTTGCTCTTGTGTTTGTCCCAATACCAGCCTTCATCCATCCCTTTATGACTTCCTGGTTGTTTATTCTGATAATATAACCAGCACCACAAACGCCATTTTGCTCAGCCCCATCGAAATATCCTATGGGACACCCTTCAGGGAAAAAAGGATGATGTAAAACACGACACTTCTGAATCTTCGATGGCTTAAGCCAATCACCAAATTCACCAATAATGCTATCAGATACCCTCATCAAACAGCTCCACTGATCTTCAAACAAAAATGTGTTCTGAAATTTCCAAATACCCCAATAGATAAATAGAGGGAGGTCTCTGAGTTGTTTCTCCTTAGTGATCCAATTGAAGGGATCCACCTTAAAAATTCTTCTGTCCCAATTACTCAGGATCTTAAAGTGATTTCCAATAGTCTTCAATACTACTCTAAAGAAAAAACACCTGCTAAAAAGATGATCAATGCTTTCAGCTTCTTTTTGACAAAGGAAGCAACGATTTGGTCCTGAAGATCCTCTGATTTGTAGTTCATCCCACGTCAGAATACGATATTTCAAACACAGCCAACCAAAAAGTTTGATTTTAGCGGGGTTGCCGCATTCCACACCCATGAAATCCACCACCTCTCCATAGGTTCAACATCAATCATCACTAGGTGTTCAGAAGCCAACTTTGCGTTAACATTACTATCATTCTTATTACATTTCCATACAAGCTTATCCAGACTATCAGAAAGGAATATACCTGCATGAATGATCCTTTCGATATACCTGGTCCATTCTACCCCTAAATCTCCTTCCAACTGTATACCATCATTGTTCACCTTCCAAATATGTTGAAGAACAACCAGATTCCTCTAATGCAATAGAGAGAGTAGATTCCTTGACAACGAAAAATTTTCATCCAGCCCAATAACCGGATCTAACCCAATATTAACAAGGATCCCCCTCCCCACCGCCTAGGCAATATTATCATTTATCACCGGAAAAAAATCCATAAAACTGATCCAAATGGTAGAGAAACGTCCACTTCTCTTTTCAACATTTTTGGACCAGAGATCCGGTGATAGTCTCTTCATGTGTTTTTCCTTTAAAATATTACCCCATAACCCTTTATTAAATAATCCTCTCCACAAGCTAGAAGCACAAAGGGCTGTATTGAATTTATAAAGGCATTTGATCCCCCATCCACCCAAAATAATTGGCTTAGAAATGATCTCCCACGCACACAGATGAAATTTTCCTCCCAAAGTTTTACCTGCCCATAAAAATTGAAAAAAAAAATACCTCATGAGGATCTTAATGATAGATTTAGGCACCTTGTACAAGGGAAACCAAAAAACCAGAATCCCCTGCATAGAAACCATGATTAGTACCAATCTGTCACCTAAACTAAGAAACCGACCATACCATAACTTAACTTCCCAAGCAACATTCTTAACCAGCTAATTCGATTCCTTCAAAGTATACCGAGAAGGATTTAGGTAAAATCCTAAATATTTAAAACCTTCCATATAATCAATCATCTGATAATGTGTCACTTGTTGCAAAGCCTCACAATACTCCTCACTCAAATTTGTTGTAATGCAGCAAGTCTTTTCACAACTAACCTCTAGTCTCGAAGAGTCATAAAAGAGTTCTAGTAAGGAATAGAAAGCATCCCATTCCTCCACCGAACCATTACCAAATGACAAAATATTATCAACAAAAACAATATATGTAATGTTAATAATACCTGCAAAGTTAACCCTTTCAATCTCTCTTAAATATTTTGTGTTTTTCAGCAGCAAGCTCAATCCTTCAATTGCTAAGATGAATAAAGAAGGTGAGAGAGGGTACCCTTGACGTAATCCTTTGTAGCTGGAGAAAAAAGGTGTTGGCGATCCATTGATCAAAATACCATACTTGACCGACGAAACATAGCCCATTATCCACGCCCAACAAAAGATGTATGTAGACAAGCATAGGGTTGAGCACAATTTCGAGGTAGAAGACTTGTTTTTTCTAAGATTGCATCCATACAGACAGACTTCATTGAAGAAAATTGGTACGGAGAAGTTGAAACCATGCTTTTATGTCCCTACAAGGTGACTTAGAGAGTTGGGGAAGTAGCTTATGAGCTTGAGTAGCCAAAGGAGAGAAAGATTCATGATGTTCTTCATGTGTCGTTCCTCAAGAAGGAAGTTAGATAGTTGATCACTACTTTTGAAGAGTTTCCCCCATTGGATGAGGAGGGCTAGTCGATACTAACCCCTGTGGAGATTTTGGATGTCAAGTAGAGGAGATTGAGGAGCAAAGTGATGAAAGAGTATCTTGTCATATGGAAAGACTAACCAGTAGAGGATGCTACTTTGGAGAGAGATTAGATCTTGCAACATCCTAGTTTGTGATTGCTTGAGGACAAGCAATCTCGAGAAGGGAAGACTGTGATGTCCCTTTCTGAATGATCACTCTAGGAAAACGGCTTATTAGCATCTTTAATTCCCGTATTCTATAGTCGAGTAGAGGAGATTGAGGAGCAAAGTGATGAAAGAGTATCTTGTCAGATGGAAAGACTAACTAGTAGAGGATGTTACTTTGGAGGGAGATTAGATATTGCAACATCCTAGTTTGCAATTGCTTGAAGACAAGCAATCTCAAGAAGGGAAGACTGTGATGTCCCTTTCCGAATGATCACTCTAGGCGAATGGTTTGTTAGCATATTTAACTCCCGTAGGCTATAGTCGATGAAAAAGGGAATTAAGTAATTATTTAATGTCATTGGCCAAAAAAAATAACATTAAAGATGACATTGAGTAATTAATTAAAAAAAGACGTTATAAAGTCGCTTTTATTGATTAAATGCGAAAAAGGGTAAAATTGGCGAAAAAAGGGTAAAAATGGGGATAAAAGATGAAATCGACCCATTCTCTCATTCATTTATGAATATTATTTTCGAAAGAATAATTTGAAGAGCTCTTGTGGATTTTGGCTCTCAGTATGGAAACCCTAAGAGTGATTGGGTTTGGTGGTGAAAGTAATCCACCCTAGCTGATCAAGATAGGAAAGATCATTCAAACGAATCAAACCTTTTCATTGTGCTTCATTGTCGTTGAAGGGAAACAAGTATACTTGCATATTTGTGAAGATGGTGGAGTTTTCAGGGCATTTGTTGGGCGGGTGCACTTGTCAAAGGAGGGTGCATAAGGGAATTTTTATTGAGAGACACACCACTCAGTTTCTCCTTCACCTTTCATCACCATATTCATATCTACTGCAAGAGGGCGCATTTATCACCATAGTCCAGATTTGGAAGAGGGCACACTGATATTTTGGACGGCGTGGCCATTTTTGGAGGGTGTTGAGCCTATATCCACCTTCACCTTTGGCTATTACTATTGTTTGTTGACTGAAGAAGGGCCATAATAGTATGTTGGACGCTTTCTCTTACCTTTACTAGCTGCATATGCTAAGATTCAGTCAAGTTGTGACTTGAAGGAGTGACCACTACCAATAGAGGATTTAAACTCGTGGACAAATACATGTCAGGAAAAGTAATAAATTTGAGTTATTTTTAGAGTGCCAAACTGTTGTTATAACTGTTAGTTTATCTTTGCGTGCTGAATATTAAATTGTTGTTACAGTCTTATAGAAAATATTGTTATTTGGCTACCATATTATGTTGTTTCCTTGGAGTATTGCAAGTAACTCTATTTCCATTGGTTTACAAGTTGTGATGGTGTATCAAACCCAAATTATAACCAACAAACATATCATAGAAACAAACAAAGTAATCAGACCTTGTCGGAAAAAACACTACAATGGTATCAGAGTACTGTTGACAAACTGTTTGACAAAAGTTTCAAACCAAAAATACAAGAGCAGTCAACACAAAAATCATATCAACAATAAGAGGGAACATTTCAAACTATATCTTAAAAACCAACGATCAACTGCTCCCCGAAATGACAAAGCCATTAATCTCATGTGTACATCCTCATGAATTATAGATAGATCATTAATAAATTCCCTAAAGAGGTCAAGGTGCCTTTCAGTAGATATCTCATAACTTCCATCAAATAGAGGCAACCTTTTAGGGGTTTGACGAGGGAGTTCATGACGATACCCAACAATCCCCGAGAAGTCAAAGGGATAAACTTTATATTGGCCAAATGCCCTCAGATGATTGCAATTAGCCATAAGCCAAAACTAAAATTTTCAGGAGTCAATGCAAGCGATCACACTCCATATGCAAAAAGATATAACAGGATCAATCACTAATGGAGTCACGTTATGGAGTTGTGAGGTGAACTTACGATCTCGTCCACCACAAGATGTTTTGTTATAATAATGGGATGAGATAGAGATGAGTGAAACGAAATGGCTATGTATGATTTAATAATGGAAAAGATAGCCACCCAAATTAAATAGGATGTGATATGATTAATGATATACACAAAGGGCACACTCGTAGACACATGAGGTAATCAAGGGCCAAGATCTAAGAGTCAATTAGCAAATAAGTCACATCTGTTGCTTTAGATCTTAGCACATGGATCAAGTCTCTCTCAAGCCACATGTGTGGGCCTCCAAGGAAGTCGTTTGGGTCCAAAAGGGGCAAAACTTTACAACTGGTGGTATTTTTACAAGGTAGTTAGCTTTTGGACCCTTGTATTTGGTCATTGCCCCTTGTATTTGGAAATGACCCATGGTATTTGACAGTTTTTAATGTTTTTCCTCCTAAATGAATGAATGCATCCTCCTTGGGTAGAATTGTTCAACAAATATTTTAATATTTTAGTTTTTGGAGAATAGATCTAAGCCTTTGATAGCTAGATCTTCTTGGGATCATCCATTTTGGAAAGTATTTTTTTATATAACCACTTTTAACTCTTCAAAAGCCTAAGGATCCATCCTTGTGCTATAAAAGGAGAGGTATTAGCCTTAGCAAGGGATAATGTTTTGGGAATAATGGAATTATACTCATTTTTCACTTGCAGCTAGCTCTGTAGTTGTCTTGGCTATTTAATGGTAGCTTGTGGATCATCTTAGGATATTTTGTGGAATTTTTGGAAAACTCATAAGGGCTTGAAGTTAATTTAAATTTATTTAGCTTATGTTGAGTAAATTACTTGATGATTGCAGCAACCTTGCCTTGTGTGGATATAGATTGATGTGCTGATTTCCATAATTAATCTATGTTCACTTAACATTTTGCTAACTATTGTTTGAGCTTGTGTTAGGATAGAAGGCTTCTTTCCCTTCTTGAATTTTGTAGGTTTGATCAATGGATTGGAGCTAAAGATATTGGGACATCCTTAAGCTATCAAGGAAGGGGAGGTTGTCCTCCACTCTCCCTTGGGTTCTCTATTTTTTCTAGATTTTTCCTAAGACTCCATTTGCCCCTTGATGTTCCCTAAAGGCACTAGATCTAGGGTTTAAAGGGTTTATTTTATTTTTGTCAAATTTTTCTCCACTCATTTATCTATTCCTTGTTTCTATTTTTAGTAGGTGCTTGGACAAATCCATCATGAAAAGAAGCTTTGAAGAGGAGGGACCTGCTTAAATTTCTAAAACCCTAACATATTCTTCTTTCTTTTCAATTAGCATTTTCAAAGACATCTTAGAATTTAATCCCGTGTAGTAATAGCTAGTTTCCATTGAAATTTTTGGGTTATTTTTCTCCATCCTTGTATAAGGGATCTTCCCTTGTATGCTTACTATGGATGTGAGATATTTTAGTAGAACTTCATTTTATTTTATTTTAAAAAATTAACATCTCAAAAAAAATCTATCAAGCAATATCTGTCTTTTTTTAAAACCTTGGGCAGCTAGGCTGAATTGGCCCTCTTTTTACCTCATATTGGTTGTTGACAGAAATTTTATTTGAGGATTTGTTAATTTGGTAAATCCCTTTTCATGTTTAAGGAAGCTCCTAAAACACTAACGCTATGAATTCTTGTCTTCTTCTGGTCATCTCAAAGCAGGTTCTTGACAGATCTAAGACTTTTCAGCCTCCCTTCTTGGCACATTCTTGTCAATTCTGAAGTCCTTAAAATTTTGTTGCAGGATACTTTCGAGTGACAGATTTTTCAAATCCTTGTCGGACGTACCTAAGCCCCAACGCCCTTAAAATCATGTTGTTACAACCACCTTATGAAAAAATTAGCACCTTAAAACCCTAGGCATTCTCATAATTTCGGCCCTCAAGATTCTCCAAGCAAATCAGTGGTTTTAAGTGCTCGACCCTTCTTAGGTTTTAGTCTACAGGTCATAAGATTTTCATTAAAGATTTGATATCGCTGGCACATTGGGCTGTATTAAAGGCACAAATACTTTATTTGATCTCTACTTCAAAGCAAAATGTGGATATTTCCAAGCCTTATCACACAATTTTTTATTTGGGAATTTTAGGAAAGCGTTAAAGTGTTTGTGACAATTGCATCCATTATTGTAAACCAAAACAAAAGACCCTAAATGATGTATTCTGCCCTTTACTATTAATAGAACAGTTTCTTTTGGAAGGCACTGTTGTGGTGGTGTATTTCATGTATCAAGCTTGCTCTTGAATGGACTGTCAATTGAACATAAAATCTCAGTATTTGATAAATGAAACAATAGCTTGAATAATTCATCATGACCTCTGCTTATTTGGGAACTAATACTCTATTTTGCATTTTAAGAAGAGAGCAATTCTAACCCTCTAAATCTATAGATCTATTCAGCTGTTACATGTTTAGCAAATCTTGGGATATCTCTACTTTTATATCTCTGTCCATAAATTGCATTGTTGTTGATATTTGCTTGGATTACAACAGTAGCTTATGAAATCACTCTAACCTTAGTGTCAAAGGATACCAAACAGTGTCCCAAGTAATGTATTTTGACCTCTACCTTAGGGGAATTCATATCCTGTTTGAACCGTGAGAAGAAAGTAGCCACTACAGTTCCATATTGGCTGAGTTTTTCTTGGCAAATCCCGAGTGTGATCTCCATTCATTGATTGGTACATATATATATCACAGATCCATGAAATTTACGTTTATATCTCAGTATTGGATTAATATTCAGTTTTGCATCTTAAGAAGTGAGTAGTCTTAATACTCTAATTTACATTTTCATTTTACTTCCACGTGCTTAATAAACCTTGGCAAAATCTTGGTAACCAGTCTTTGTATTTACTATCCATCATACAGCAGATTTGGGAGACCACCTCTCTCCTTATAGTTCTTGTATGAACATCATAACAAGGCATACAGCTACCTTTTGGCATCATTACACTCTCTCTTGCAAACTGCTGTGCATTTCTTCAACAAATCTTGGAACAGATCCTTGGCCACTTGTACTTTGCCTTGGAATCATTAAAAGGAATCAGATTTATGCCACATTTGGCAAGGTCTTTCTCAAATCCTCTCATTTCATTGTGTCAAGGGTTCTAATATATTATTTGAGATGTACCTTTTGTTAAACTAGTAGCAACAAGGAAGGTCTTCCTGCATGCATGTGTTCTTGCATGCAGAAGACTTAAATTAGGAAACCAGTTGTATTTAATTTAATTTTCCTAAGTTTACCCTGGAAAATAAATTAAAGTGATCTAAATTAACTTTAGGGAACCACTAGTTAAAGTGAAAGTGAAATTAGGGTTTTTGCTTTACCTAAATTTATAAAAGAGAGATCAATTGGTGGAAGATCACACACACTTGTATTCGACAATGATAGGATATAGACATGGAGAGAAAGTCAGACAGAGGATTTAGCTGAGAAGACGGAGGAGCGAGTAGCAGGATCATCGAGCTTCGTACAGCTGGGCCGTACACTCACACAGGAGGGTGTTTAGGTTTAGTTGGGATTTGGCCAGTGATTCTGCTGGGTATTGCATTCGCCGGGTTTGGGTGAATTTGCAGTGATTGTAAAAGTTCCATATTATCTCATAATAAAATCTATATTTGACTGTTGCACCGGTTTTCCCATCTTGGGTTTTTCTGGGGGTTTCCATACCCAAAATAATAGTGTCAATATTGTGATGTGATGTTGTGATTTATTTCTCAATTTTATATTCCACTGCATATTGTAAAAGATATTCATGTGTCGTTATCAGTTGATATTTTCCATGCATTGTTTAGCCCTAGTTGAATATTAAAGGAAAATTTACATGGTATTAGAGCTTTGGTGAGCTAAAGCTGAGAAATTTGCAGCAACAGTGATAGATCAGGGGAAGATCTATAGGAAGACACAAACCTAGACTTCTAGATCTAGGGTTTGACAGGTACACTTCACTATGGCCATGCAATTGAGGCAAGAAAGTCAAACAGAGGATTTAGCTGAGAAGACAGAGGAGTGAGCAGCAGGATCATCGAGCTTCATATAGCTGGGCCGTACACTCACATAGGAGGGTGTTTAGGTTTAGTTGGGATTTTCCCAGTGATTATGCTAGGTACTGCATTCGCCAGGTTTGGGTGAATTTCCAGTGGTTGTAAAAGTTCCGTATTTTCTCATAATAAAATCTATATCTGACAGTCACCACTGGTTTTCCCATATTGGGTTTTTTCGAGGGTTTCCATACCCAAAATAATAGTGTCAATATTGTGATGTGATGTTGTGATTTATTTCTCAGTTTTATATTCCGCTGCATACTGTAAAAGATATTCATGTGTGGTTATCAGTTGATATTTTGCATGCATTGTTTAGCCCTAGTTGAATATTAAAGGAAAATTTACATGGTATCAAAGCTCTGGTGAGCTAAAGTTGAGAAATTTGCAGCAACAGTGATAGATCAGGGGAAGATCTATAGGAAGACACAAACCTAGAATTTCAGATCTAGGGTTTGACAGGTACACTTCACTATGGCCATGCAATTGAGAGTTGAAGATAGACTCTAGGGTGCTCAAAACTCTCCTACATGGAAAGAGAGGATCGCAAGGATCCTGGACGTCAATGATGATGAGGAGCACATTGACTCCACAAAAGTTGCACCCATAGATCCGACAGATCTGATAGCTTGGAAGAAGATTGATTCCAGAGCCATGTTGATTATCATGGATGGAGTGAGGACCATATAGTCCCTCACCTTTCTCATAAGAAGACCACATTGGATATGTGGAAGGCTTTGGAAAGTATGTACCAGAGCAAGAACGACAACCAAAGGATGGTGTTGCAAGAGAGGATGCGCAACACCAAGATGACCAAGGGAGGAGTGGTGCTTTATCTCATGAGGCTCACACAGATCAGGGATGAGCTTGGAGTTGTTGGCTCTAAGACTGATGATGAGGAGCTAGTTCGGATAGCCCTCAATGGCTTCTCTAAGCCATGGGACACCTTTGTCAAAGCTGTTGTGGCTAGGGAGAAGCTCCCTTATTGGAAGAGACCGTGGGATGACTTTGTGCAGGAGCAGACTTGCATGGGTCAAGGATCAGGCTCATCCAACAGTGCCCCACATATTGTGGATGAGGCTCTATCCCTTACAGGGAAGAGCAAGGGGAAGGAAAAGAGGAAGAAGGATGGTAAGAAGAACCTTGAGGTATCAAAGGTAAAGTGTTTTATCTACCACAAGTAGGGACACTTTGCCTCCCAGTTCCCAGACAGGAAGAAGAAGAGGAACACTCAGATGGCTCGATCTGCAGAGGTGGATGACTTCATCAGGAACTTCGATGAGGAGTTTTGTTTGATAGCTTGCATGGCAAGCACCACAGGGAGCAGCATATGGTACATTGACAGTGGAGCATCTAGTCACATGACTGGACAAAAGAGATTCTTTAGACTTGCAGGAGGGTGGAACAAGGATCCATGTTGAGGTGGGTGATGATGCATGGTATCAGGTGAAGGGAGTTGGCACTATTTTATTTGAGAAGGAGTCTGGCAAACCCCTTAGTTTTGCTGATGTGTTATATGTTCCAAGACTGACCAAGAACCTTATATCAGTTTCCACTCAGGAGGACAAGGGATATCAAGTGAATTTCTGTGACCATAGAGTGTATATCAGGCCCAAGGGGTCAGATAGGGGCTTGGATCGAGTGATTGGTAGAAGGAGCGGGAAAGTGTACAGATTACTCTTTGAACCTGCAAAGGCTCTAGTCAGCAACAGCAACAACAGTTAAGGTGAGTTGTGGCATAGAAGGATGGCACACTTACACCATGGAGCACTGAAGCATTTGAGACAGGCATTCATTGGAGTTCCTCAGGTACAGGAGGAAAAGCATAACCACTACAAGGGTTGTGCTTTGGGGAAGAACATCAGAAAGCCTTTCCCACAGAGTGAGCACAAGTCTAAGGAGCCCTTGGACTTGGTGCATTCTGATGTATGTGGACCTATGAGTGTCCATTCGTTCAGTGGTTACAGTTACTATGTAACCTTCATAGATGACTATTCCAGGAAAACCTGGATCTATTTCTTGAAGGCCAAGTCAAAGGTCTTTGAGAGGTTTCGAGAGTTCAAGACTCTTGTGGAGAACCAAACAGGAAAGAAGATTCGGGTGTTGGGGACAGACAACAGGGGTGAGTGCACTTCCAATGGGTTCAAAGGCTCAGTCCAAAGCAAGAAAGGATCTGTTGGAAGGTAAACAACAATCTATTGAGAGGGCGCTTAGAGCAGTGCATGCCTAGAAGAAGGGTCGTAGATGAAAATTATGTCTCTAAACTGTCGGGTTCTTGTTGGGCCCCAGAAAAGATCAACACTCAAGAGGGTGGTTGATTTAGAACACCCTGATATTCTTTTGCTTCTAGAAACTTTAGGGGTAGGTGATGTGGTTAAATGTAGGTTGGAAAGTTGGTTTACTGGTTGGAACTTTGAGACTCTAGACGTTCGAGGCCGCTCTAGAGGGTCGGCTATTGGATGGAATGTTAGAAATGTTAAGGTTCTAAACCTTTGGGGTATGGATTCAGTTCTTGGCTTGACCTTTAAGGCTCTGGAACTTGTGGATACCTTTACTGTTTTTAATGTCTATGGCCTGTATCTAAATAAGATCCCATTCTGGGATAACCTATTTAGCAACTCTCTACCGAGAGGAGATATGGTGATTATAGGTGGAGATTTAAATTTTTCTCTGGGGAAGGCTGAGGTTTGGGGGCCACATGCCCATGCTGATCTGTTGACGGATTATTTCACTTAGAAGCTAGTAGAAAGGAACTAGTTGGACATTGAACCCATCAAGCTCAAACCTACTTGGAAAAACAATAGATGTGGGGAGGGGAGAGTGGCTAAGAGACTGGATCGTTTATTGGTGACTAAAAAGGTGGTGGACAGACATCATTTTATTAGATAGTGGGTGGGGTGTGGAGGAAATTATGATCATTTACCTATTTTTTAGGAACTTGAAAATGGACCTGTTAAACCGCCAAGCCCTTTAAACTTCAACAAAACTTGGCTGAAAGATGATTATTTTCTATCTTTGATATCCACTAAATGGATTCCTTTTGATCTTGATAGTAGGGGTACTGCAACTTTCCAGTTTGCAGCGAACATTCATAATTTAAAGGATGTTAGTAAAGATTGGTCAGTGGATAAGAGACGGAGAGAGGACATACAACTGAAACATATTGAAAAGGAACTTTATGAGATCCTTGATAAAGAAGGGGGGGCTTGTTGAATCAGGTGGAAAAAGACTTGTTGATCGTACTAGAAGGGAGAAGAAACATTGTGTTACTGGAAAGGGAGGATATGTGGAGATTGAAGAGTAGGGATACAGGGTTGGAATGTAGGGATGACAACACTAAATTTTTTCATGCTTATGCTAGAGGGAGAAAAGCAGCTGACATTGTCTTGAGTTAACTGGATGACCAAGGAATTACTCATGACACCTTGGAAGGAATGGCCAATACGGGAGTGGAGAACTTTAAGAATATTTTTAAAGCACCTTCCCAGACGTCCATTGCAGAAGTCATTAGAATTGCACAATTATTCCCTAGGTTCATGGAGGAGGATGACAATTTGTCCTTGATGGAGGAAGTCACTGAAGCAGAACTAAAGGAGGTACTTCAAAGGTTTTAGAAGGATAAAAGTCTGGGTCCTGATGGATGGATGAATGAATTCTTTCTAGAACTTTTTGAACTCTTGGGAGGAGATTTGTTGAAGTTTGTGGAGGATACTAGAATTTCTGGAAGGATTCCTGCTAGTTTCAATTCAAATTTTATAGCACGAATTCCAAAAGTTGACAATCTTGTTTCCATAAATGATTTCAGACCCATATCACTCTGTAACTACATCTACAAAGTGGTATCCAAGGTGATTGCGAGAAGAATCAAGGTGATTCTGTCATATCATATCACTAAAGAACAATTTGGGTTCCTGGAGGGGAGGCAGAGTCATGAAGCCATTGGGGTTGCTTAGTGTTACGAAGAGAAATTCCTATGGCTTGGGGTACCACAACAGACAGCTAGACTCCAGAAATCAATCTTTCCCAATATGCAATAGAAATAAACAATCTAA